>JAWZTD010000109.1:5068652-5081793 GCA_035221335.1 Echites panduratus
CCCCCCCCCCCCCCCCCCCCCCCCCCCCCCCCCCCCCCCCCCCCCCCCCCCCCCCCCCCCCCCCCCCCCCCCCAGAACGTGTGTTCATAGGAAGAAATGAAGAAATTATTCAATATCCTCCTAGGTTTTCTTTGATTGATTGATAGATAGCAATACATAGGGAGCAGAGTACCACTCGGTTACCAAATATTCCTTTCTTGTCCAGAATGAAAGGCCTAGTTAAGTTAACCAATTAAATTATTTTATTTTATTTCAAAATCCCTTTACAAACTGGATGACGTTCTTTTTTGAATTTTGATGGAATTTTCTTTGCCCCACTTCTTTTTAACAGAAAGCCTCTCTCTTTTTCCCCACAGTACAATGGAATGGAGATAATCAATTAATTAATTAATTATTGGTTAGTATTATTAATTAATTAATTAATAGGGTTTTTCTAATTATTGAAGCGTTAGCTACTATAATATATATATATATATTAACATTAAAATAGTTGATTCTCTTACATCAATCAAGAGTTTCCTTATCGAGAAAGTTTAGAACTATCATTGATTTTTTAAAAAAGCTTTTTATTATTATTATCTGAAATATATGGACCTCTGAAAAATAGAAAAAGAAAATGTCTCCATCTTCCTCCATCCCCATCCCATATGAAAGAGAGACATGATCCTTTATTTTAGATGAATGAGACTTCACGTATGGTTAAGCAGAAGTCGAGACGAGGGAGTACTAGGGTGGCACTTGGCTAAATTTGCTGTCGCCATTTTCATGAGGAGCCCATCAATTTTTTTTTGTGATTTCATATATCCAATACACTTTTTATTTATTTATATGACGCTTTCTAATAAAAATCTTACACATCTTTTTAATTACTTTTATAAATATATTTTATTAACTAAATCTTATAAGTATTTGATCTTTTAAAACAGAATATAAATATTTTAATAATATATACATATATATGAAATGTTATTATACGCTACGGAATTCAAATTAATTTGAGTTTCTCTTAAATTTCTAACGGTCAAAGTTAACAGTTAACTGTCTTTTTTTAAAGAAAAAAATAAATTGTTCTATAAAAATTTTTTTTAAAAAAATATTTTATAAACTAAATCCTAAAAATATAAACTAAACCCTAAAGGTACTTGATTAATTTTTATTATTATTTTTTTAAAAAAATAATTGACCGTTAAAAACTTAACTGAAGCTCAAAAATAATTTAAGCTCCGTTACCCATAATAGTATTTCTGTATATAATATATATATATATATATATCTATATATATATACACACATAGAAGAGTAAAAGATTTGGAATCCATTTTTATCGGAGAAGCAGAATATGGAAGAGGTGTACCTTTCCTTACCTTTTATGTGCTCCAACACAAATCTAACAAAGTAGACTTTTACGGAATTCATCTCACGAGAGAGATACTTACTGGAATAAAATGTTGGCTATTCATGTACATGTGCTTGGTACTTTCAGGAGCAATTATTATGTAATTTATTTATAGAATAAAATTACTCCTCGTTAAGTAAGAACCAGCATTTTTTTACTCTACCAAGGTTACCTCAATATAAATAAATAAGTAAAATTGCAGCCAATAAATTCCTAGTTATATCAGAATCCACTTGCCCAAGTGGCTAATTCTCATTCATACTTTCTTAAAATTATGTCAGTCATGAATAAGTGACCCTCAGCTTATGGAAACCTATAGTAATCAGTATGGGTTCGATGAACTTACTATATGGAGCTTAAAATGGATGCCTAAGTTCTCTTCTCAATACTGCCTGCAAAGCCTACACAGCATTCCAGAATCAGATGCGAAATGGGAAACTGAAGAAGAAATCTGTAGAGGACTTACAGACGTTATGATTGTCATATATTTGCCTCTTACAAACTCAACCCTGCCAATTGCATGCAGGGTGGTTGACTGATATAGTTGTAAGCATTCAATTGTAAATCCCACGGATCCAAAATTCATGACAGATGTTTCAAATGCTAACTATTCTCAGAATGTTAAAATCCCTTGAATCTTCAGGACGATGACCTTTATACCACTAATAATAAGGAAAAACGATGAAGAAAATAGACAAGAATTTTCACTGCATAGACATGAAGAGACACAAAATAATGGGAATGATACTTACAAAACAAGAAGACAATGAAGGCAATGCCTACAGCAACTCAAGCAGTCTCCACTTCTTCCAAGAACCTCATGCTTTGTATGGCAAACAAAATAGAATAACTCCATTTCTTTGAAACAACCCTTGCTTCTGTTGCAGCCAATTCAGCTTACTAAAATATCAAGAATCACTATACCCCTGGTTCTGAGCACCCTTTCAGTATGCAAGTTCTCTCCTCCAAGAAGATATAATTTAATTTCAGGGTTATCATCTCAGCCTCACTAGCTTTATTTCATACTGCCACTTACAGGACGGTTCCTGCTGTCAAAACAGTTCATCACAAGTGCTATAAAATCAAGTCATTTTTACTTCTGCAGAAATACTTTTATTTCAGGGTTCCCATCTCTTGCTTTATTTCATTCTGCTGCTTGCAGGACAGCTCCTGCTGTCAGTCAGTGAATCACAAGTGCCATGACTCAACTCATGCTACTTCTAGTTCGTACTCTGTCAATTATCATCTGCCTGCCAGACAAGTCTTCGGCATAACCAACCACCTATAAATATGAATATGGAGATCAATAAGGCCATGATAAAAATGCAAGATGTGCTTTTATGTGATAAAACTGTATCAAGACTTGTTGTAGTGACTATATGAATACTGAAAACAGATTTGTCCTCATCATGACACAATGTTCCAAACAGATAAAAAGGATCAACAACTGCAAGATATATCATAAGCAAGAACCTGAGACTCAGTTTGTGTTTCACTGAAATTATCATGAATGCTTGTTGTTGCATCTACCAAAGGCTTGCAGATATCCTCTTTTCTATCAAACCTGAAAAGAATTCATAAGTTAGTTAGCATGCTTACTCTCGATGATTCAATCCTGGAAAGAACATGTTTCTAGTTTGGTATCTATCAATGAACCAGTGAATTCAGAAAACCAACTCTTCGGAACATGTGGATTGATACACCTACCTAAACGTATGAACTAATAATGATTTTATAGTTTTTACCTGACTGCTAACACAAAAACAAACCAGAAAGTATGGCCTTGGACTAAAGTGCAATTTAAGTTTGTCTATTCCACACAAATTAATGGGATGAAAGTGTGTTATACTGCAAAGCCCAATTTGTTCTGGAACGAGTATATCTGATTTTCAAAAGCAGCACTGACATAGTGACATTAGATGGCCAACAGGGGAGAATATGTAAAAGCACCAGATAACAGAAGCAACCAATAATTGTGCACAACTGATTACCTCAATTGCATTATATCTGCTACTCCCTTAACAGGAAATAAAATAGTACATGTCTTCATTAGCGTGTACAAATATATAGGCTCCTCTTGCCAATGTAAATGATATGCTAGGTCAATAAGACTTAGAAAACAGAAAGGGGAAAAAATATATATTTTTAAACTCCTGGTTTTTCACTTTCACCCATTTCCAGAGGTTTCTATTGGTATGACTCATTGGTCATTATTGATTTTGGATTCTAATACATGAATATAACCAATATGATGCCACAGCAAATTGAAAGGATTGAAAATGGTGCTAGTAACTACTCCTACTAGTTTAAACTTTAAACAACTGCTTTAAATTAAAAATAATTTATACAGCCCAAGAATGTTGGTCAAACATTCGTGTGATGAAGCTGGAACTGTTCTGCATGGTCAACCAAAGCTATTGATGGTTAATAACTTAGATTTTGATACCCTTTGCCAGTTGGTAAAGGGTTAACTGACAATGCTAGTCTAGGTCTCATGCGCCATATTACCATACAAGTGGATCATGTCAATACTAGCCAAGCAGAAGTGGTATTTGGAAAATCATCAAAAAAAAAATCTGTCCTACTGATGTCACATGAAGGTTTCTGCAAAAAGATTTTCAAGTGACCATACCAATTTCTGTTCTGTGCTCCAGATTTGATAAAACAGAACATAGATGGAGGGTAAACCCAAGGAAAAGGAAGATGATAGTATATATTCTTTCTCAACTGAAACCTAGAAGGCTAGCAAAACTGCAGAAAAATTTAAGCAACGAACTGAGTGATATCTGTGCACCATAAAGTTTTGACCGGAAGAAGAAAAATAATCATGATTCATGGCAATGATGATAACTCTGCAGAGCTGAACTGTCAGTTCTTGAATACCTCAACAATTAAGAAATTACATGGTTAAGCATATAATATCTAATGGCTAGAGGATTTTGCAAGAGGTCCTTGATTCAAAAGTTCTCCATAGAAGTCTTACAATCTTTGTTGGAATATAGCAAAGCTTGATAAGCAAAATGAAATATTTTGAAATGAATTGGGTCAACATTCTCAGTTTAAGAATGATACTAAAGGGCTCCACAGACTTAAGGAAAATGCAAAACAGTAAGAAGTAACTTTTATGTGGAAAATAACACTGCCATTGTCGACGGTAATTCAGGAGCAAAGATGTAACTAATCTGTAAGAGTCTGTAGGAATTGAAGTCTTGAAAAGGAAAAAAGTATAAAAAAGCATGCTTGTGAACACTCATGAAAGAAAATCTAGATTGGAAGAAGGAGATACAGGAAGGAGTAGCAGTATGGTATGGCTCATATAGGAATCTTGAGTTAACCCAGTTCACTTTTTCCATGAGCCTACCTCAATTCCTGAAAGAATAGTATCTTCCATAAGCTTCATAACTAAAGATTCACTTCACTTAATCCCAACAGATTCTACTTTAAAACTTGAAAAGAGAGAATGATTTTTATTTTGTTGAAGCTTCTTTTACTTCAATCAATTTAGAGGTTAAAATATTTAGATGTTGAAAGAAAGAGTAGAATTTTCAAACAAGGAGATACACATGAGGATATTATCTAGAAAGTTGCGTGACATGATTCCAAAATATCAAATTCATTCAGTGTAATAAGCACCACAGAATAATGTACCTGTTCATCCAGTGGTTGGGAACTGCAAGAGCAGACTGAGGCTCCCTATGATCTTGGCCAAGTATAGTAGAATCAGATGTGAAAAGCTTTTCTTGAATCAAGGCCTTAAACATTGTAAAGGTTTCCAAGTGAAAAGTTTTAAGGAACCAATAGCAGGAAATGTAAGGATACACTTTTCTCACACCTGCTTCGTTCAGGGGACGTCTGATCATGGATCTATCATCAGAAACAGGGGAAAAAGCTTATCAGCAGTTTACATAGAGAGTTCCCTCTACATTATTGGAGAAAAATAAAGAAACAATCTTACCTTACTTGTTTGTTCCAACAAATCCTCAATAGCATCAGCAACATCAGGAAGTGCTGAAGAACATTCCCTAGCATTTTCAGTTCCATTGCATTCTGTGGGACTTATCCTACATACAGTCTTGGTTGGAAACTGAGGAGATAAATACTGCATGTTATCAGTATCCAATGTCCTAGCCTTTTTATTACAACCATTTGAATGATTTGGATCTAGCTTTGTAGCATTTTTTCTGGTAAAAATGTCATTAAACTCTTGCAACTGGGTAGGATACTGGGTAGGAAGTTGAGATGCCATATCCCCAGATATCATCCGACGAGCTTGTGTAGGATACTGGGTAGTAATGCAGACTCCTGCATCTCGATCTTGAGCAGTGGCTTCTTTTGGACAAAATGGACCGGCTGTAACAACCTTGTTCTGTTCAAGAATCAATATATGCACTGGATGAAATGTGACAGGAAGACACATAAACACATAGGACGAAATATACACCAGAGAGGAGGCACTAACCTGCTTTACGCACTCATATATCCACTGAGAAGTTACTGCCTGTATTCCCCACTTACAAGCAGCCTCGTATTTTGGACCACTAGAGAATTTGCATAGCAGATGAGTGACCTTTTTAGTCAATTTTTCAACAAATTTTACTCCAAGAACGAAGCACAAATTTCTCAGTAGCAATCGTTCTTTCTCATCGTATTGTGAGACACAAAAGCGGAAACTTTTAAAGCCAGAAAAAGGCACTTGGCAAGGGAGAGGAGAGTAGAGAATGTGACTGGTGACATCCAGCAAGCATCCATCCTTCAACAAAAATGCCAGACCTTGTTAGCGTTCCTTACGAATAAGAAACAAGAAAGAGCAACTGTTAATCCAAACCAGGAACAGTTTCATTTTTCTTGGGTATGGCGAGACAGATCAACTGTATTCACCACCACGGATATGAGTGAGAAATTAACCCAAACAAAAAGAGAACGTAAGCAGCCATTACCCACAAACAAGATGAAATAGAATTAGTAAACCCATGGGAATTAAATCACAAAGTACCATTATTAACTTTAGCCCAAAGCAGAGAATACGTGCAAAAGATCACGAGGCAAATTTAAAATAAACAAGAAACAAGAAAGAGCAACTGTTAATCCAAACAAGGAACAGTTTTATTTTTCTTATGTATGGCGAGACAGATCAACTGTATTCACCACCACGGATATGAGTGAGAAATCCACCCAAACAAAAAGAGAACGTAAGCAGCCATTACCGACAAACAAGATGAAACAGAATTAGTAAAACCATGGAAATTAAATCACAAAGTACCATTATTAACTTTTCCCAAAGCAGAGACTATGTGCAAAAGATCACAAGGCAAATTTAAAATAAACAAGAGTGCATGACAATGATAAGCCTACACATACCATTAAACAAGATCTTATCCAATGACTTGACACATATTTACTCGTGGAAAATTCAGTCTCAGAAAGTACTACACCGTGAGATTCAACAATGAACTGTATATTGGCTTCAACCTCATTTTCTACGAATTTACCTCCACCCTGATTAACCCACTCCACGATCTCAGATCTCTGGAAACAAAAAAGTCAAAAATCTGAGTTGGACTGAGTCTCAAATGAAAGGAATAAAAGAACAAATGTAGATGACAACTCATTAACCCACCAATTTTACCATCCAATTGAAATGCAAACACACCAAGATACAATTAATCAATGAAATGCATCAGGTAGGTTGTTTGGTGTTCTATTCTCTGCAGATACTTAGATTGCTTGATTAATTGAATTCCGTTAAAGCAGAAATGCAGTTAAAGATAGCCATTGACAAGGTTTTGTTGCCATGCAAAATATCACAAATAAAACTCAGATAGGTTACATGATAAGTAACAAATACCAATCCATTGAGGTGGTAATGCATCCATATTTTATTTAAAGGACTGCAACTAAAGGAAGTAGCTCACATGCATAGTGCCCATAAGAACATCAACAATTCGAAAACTACCGTAAACTCTCTTATTAGACCATCTTATCTTGTCTTTTTAAGTCCTAACCCTGCCTTGCTTTCTTGAAAGAGTCTTTGAAATGGAATCGAGAAGTGCTACTTAAAGAAGCAAACATTACGACTAGAAAGCAGGCTAGATATATAACACTTTCTTGGTCCTCCATTAGTAGCCTACCTAGGGCAGGGACAAGGCTATAAGCGGGACTGTGACCCGCTGCAAGAGGCAGAAAGTAATTTATAGAATCATAGTAGCACTGCCAAATTTTTAAATCTGAAAGTAGGCAAAGTATTGAATCTTTAATATCAAAGGCTTCGAATTAAACATACAGGAAGAACAGTTTACCTGATTCGCAGGAAATGAACCAGAAAAGCAAAACAACTTCCCCTCAAATACACTCAATGACTTCTTCTCTATCTCATAGCCGGAACTCTTCTGTGCTTTTGAAACGCCTTTTACATCTAAAGCACAAGGCTGATGCTGCTTAGCAAGGTTTCCAGTTTTCCCCAAAGAGATTTCACTATTCATGGTAACCTTTGCTTCATTCCTCTTCTCCAATAATGTACCATTACTTCTTAGTTTACTATCATCTGGTAACAAAGGTTGAAGATTGGATTTTCCTTCATAAAGACCTTTTGCATCCATCGGCCATTTTTTACTTGAGCATATAGGATCTATCATTTCAGAAAGGGATTATTTACTCATACAACTATTAAGCCACATCAATGTGAAAAATTCAAGAAAAGAAAACATAACAAGCTTCAATGAGTGCCATAACACGGTGAATACATAAACTCAATGCATGAATTTCAGAAGAAGGATAACAAACCTTTTGGCAGAAGCAAATCATAGGCTATGTGCCTCCTAAGTACAGGAACTTCCTTTTTTATATGATTGCAATCCTCAAGCCATTCAGTTTTAACCACATAGATGATGCCGAAAGCCGCAAGGTCTCTTATTTGTTTTGTTTCACTGCAAATTGACTATGCATGTGAGAAATTATAGATTCCATGAGTTCAAAACATGGAGAATCTTGGCTACAGCGCATTCAAAAATGAAAAAAGTGTGAATTTGGCACAAGATAGTACTGATTGCTCATTCAAACTTAATAAGCAAAACAAAATTTGTCCTAGAGCATAAATTGCTGTTCAAAAGCAATGATCTTAAAAATATGAATGTGTAATCAGTTAAAATTACCAGTATCAACAAGGATCAAATGAAAGGCATGAGAAAGACATGGAAATAAAGGAGAGTACCGAAAATGAGCAAGCAACTAAATAGTGCGGATCCAAACTCAATTGGCTTCCATTCTATTGACTTATAATCATCTGCCAAGTTTAAGTCTGCAATTTTCAACAGATTCGATTGCAAGTTTTCTGCCTATCTAAAGAGTTCCTTGCCTCATGCCTAATTAAAGGAACACACCTTCCTGAACAATATACATGCTCCAATTTCCTAGATATGTGAAAATAGACAGCCTGTCTCTAAATGGACTGCAGATTTTACAAACCTTTATTCTTGACCATCCATTGTCCCCTGTTCTTAAAAGCTATGACCTGACCATTGCCCTTTCATTTTTCATTTTTCCCTTTTGGCTTGATAAGGACATGATGATTTAAGTCATTGATCAAGTAAAAAATGGCATAACATGTAGCTTGCCAGTATAACTGAAAAAAGGACAACACTCAAGATCCAATATAGACCTGTTCAAACAACTAATACAAGAATCATATATCTTGTAAAGAAGTTGTAAAATGAAGTCGATCATGAGTGTTATGGCTATAATCCAATCACCATAGATACCTTTACAAGAGCTTGAAAGCCTACCAATGTGCAAAAACAATATGTATTTAGTGCAAGAACAAGAATATCTTACATGTCTGATGGAGTTCCAACAACTATGTGTGTTAACTTCTCACTGAAGTGCATATAACGAGAACCACCACCTCTGCGTACCATGTTAACTAGTTTACGCATGTCAGATGCATCAAAACCAGCAAGTAGAATTTTGCAGTCTGACAAATACAAGTCACTATCCTCAGTTTGAGAGTCATTGACAACACAACCATTCAAAGCAGGATCAATTTTTGGATGTGAAACAAGTGACCCACTGTCCTCCTTGGTAGAAGCAGTAGTATTGGGAAATGTAGAAAGCATGTTATGTGAGACTCCAGCATCTAGATCTGGCAATGTAGTCTGAGCATACCAAGCAGATTCTGGTTCTGGATCCTTCCCATCATGTGATAGAACAGATTGTGAAGTTGCAAGACTCTTATCTTGGCTAACCATTGTCCTGTTTCTTACCATATTCAGAGATGCAGAAATACCCTGAACAGGATAGGACTCCTCATTAAGACATGCTATTCATTCAAAGAGAAAACGAAAAAGAAAAGGTAAGTGTCAGATATCAAACCAAGACTGAAATGCAAATAAAATAAAATATAAATAAAAGCATTGTGCTACAGTGTTGAAGCATTACCTCTTCTAGCCACAGATTGATCAAACCATTTAATATTAACTATATGAATGTGTCCCCATTTCTTGGCAACCTTGTATTTGTCACCTTCAGGAGCTTATGAGTAGTCAAAGAATTCAAGGATTTCCAAAAAATAGAACATATATCTATCATTTTATGTGATATGCTGTAGTCACTAAATCTATAGTTTAATGTGATGATGCTGATATATTTTCAGGGTATATATATAGATAGATAGAGAGAGAGAGAGAGAGAACGAAAGAGAGAGAATATCCCTTTATATAAATATCTCATTCAGGATATATCACAAACTAAATGTGTGCACTTCTTAGTCAATTCAGCAGAATATTTTCCCCCATTTTGAGTAACAAGATTTTCCACCTCCTTCCGCTGATCTGGAACAAAGAAAGTATTCATTCATAACAAACAAAACATTACATATTTATAGTTAAAAATTTCCAACCTGTTGGAATCCTGGTGACACAAATTGTCAATCCCGAAAAAGGAAGAAGTCGAAATGGCTCCTGAGGAACAACTCTGTGCTCTTTCCAGCACTGATGCAGCCAATTTATTGTGACAATTGGTTTCTTTAGAACGTTTAAAGCCCACTACGCAAGGGAAAATCATGACAGCAAAGAACAGAGTGAATTGAAACCAAAACACTACATAAAAATCATGGAAGAATAAACCATTTCACATGATATGTGTATTAACCATGAGACGTGGTTCATTGTACAGAAATCAGGAAAGCACAAACCATTTTACATGCTATGGAATGACCATGTAATAACCATGAGATGTGGACCATTCTACGGTAATCTTATATTGACGAGAGGAAAATAAGTATTTGATTCAGAAATTTAAATAAGCAAGGATTCAAATCCAAGATAGGTCCCTTTAAAATACCACTGAAGCTATCAAATGGTGGAGCTGCTCAACAACGCAGATACATTGCAAAGCTGAAGTGAGCTTGCACGTGACAGGAGAGCTGAATTAAGTGAAATGAATACACTAAAGAATTCCTTCTATACATTTTTTGTTATACAAATCAAAAACTACAATAAGAGAAAAAAACGAGATTGTCAAAATATTTAATTCTACCAAATGACTAGAAGCAAACAAATTATATTCAAATGGCCTTCGATTCCAAATAAAAAAATTGATAATCTTATGGTGACCCAATCACGTTGTTACTAGGAAGACATCTATGGAATGGTTGTTCCTCATATTGTAACAAATGCCAATAATCACATGATTAACATTATGTATTTGCAATAACCAATTTACTAGTTTTCCTTTTTCTTTTTAAGAACCATGCATAAATTTCAATCTCAGATTTCAATACTTACTACATTGTCAGAGATTGATTACTTTCTTGCACAATACTTCAAAAGTTAAGGGTGTATTAAAGATTTCCATACAGGGAACTATCTGAAAACCTTATTGCTAAAAAGTTAAACGAGATTTTGCATCATGTAAATTATTTTCACATATGTGTTTTAGAAATATATTTAAAAGTGAGGTTCAAAGGACAGGCTTTTACTAGAGTTTTTTTTGTGTCCTGAAACAAGTATCAATACAAGAGAAGGTAGAAATATTTTAAAATGAGTTTCAAGGGTAGGAGTTTTTACTACAGTTTCTTTTTATCGGAAATGATTATGATACGAAGAGGTTGACCATAGCCATAATTACTTTAGACTATATTGACCAGGCCTTCATATCTGGACACTATATACATGTCAGTTTCTATATCACGTTCAATTGTTAAGAACTTACTGCATGCTGGAAACAAGTATTCATTCTGTAGAAACTAGCTTACCTACATACAACTAAAAAAATCAGTTTATAAAATCTTAAATACTGAGGGTTCGCATCTCAGGAAATATATTTTTAAGAAAAAGCAAGCTGAGAAGACACAAAAACATATTACTGCATGTGCAGTCATATTACCCTCTTTGGAAGGACAGATATGAAAATTTTCTTACTGAAAGTAACAAATAAGCAAATACATTAATAAGAAAAACCTTGTATTTTGCAGCCAAAACATTCTTTGCAATAACAAAGTTCACATCTGTTGATCCCTTCATTTGCAACACTCCTCCCATAGCTGTGACCAATTTCCCAATCTCAGCCTACATGACATATTTTCAAAAAGGAATCAAAAACATTTGATAAGTCAACAAAATCAGAGAAAAGAGAGAAACAGGACAAGATATCATTTGACAGAACCACTTACATGAACTAGAATATGGAAAAAGTGGAGTAAAAAGGAATCCATTAAGACAGAGAACTAAATAGATCATCATCAAGTTCCACTCTTATGTACAATCAACTAGAAAGTAATTTTAAAACCTTGAATACTCAGCAGCTTAACAATTCAGTTAGTTTTCAGTGTCCATAAGCATAACAAACAAAAGTTCAATAGAAAAACAAGATACATATATCACATTTCGAGCATAGTGCACATCCAATCTTATACTTCAGAATTCGGAAATGATTCAGAGCAACAACATTCTTTTGGCCAAGAAAAGTGCAGAACAACATTCTGCCCCTTTCTGGACATACTTTTTCACTTGTGTCAAACCCAGAGGCAAGTAGTTTGACCCCATCCATTGCAAGGCAACAAGTGAATCCCTGTTCCGGCAGTGGCCTGTGCTCTTTTGCACAGGAAAGCACACACTGAGGACCTGTCAAACAAAACAATCTGCCAATGTTAGAAATGTTGCAGACACCAAGAAAATAACATCCAACAAATACATCCATCTAACACCCAGCAAGGTAAAAGGGGGAAGAATTTCTTGTCTAAATTTTCGTACAATACAATGGATGATAAAATACTCCATTCACTTTGTAAACATCAAAATCACAGCCTAGTTAGTCTCCACCAACTCATACTAATATCCATCCTGTATTCAGTCTAGATCCTATTTTGGAAAGTGATACCCCATCAAGGAGCTCCTGATCGTTTCTTCTTACTTTTTGAGTTTCATACCTGTACAAAATCATGAACAGAAATCGGAGAAATCCAAGCAAGTATACTATACCACGTGTTGGAGTCCAAAATGTCTAAGAGACATGAACTAAAATGGTCAGCACCAAATATTCCTAATCAAAGCTGCACTAACTGAAGGCCTAAAATCTAGAGTCAAAACTAAAAAATCATAGCAAAATTTAAGTTCAACTCCAGTGGCAAAAGCAATCCTTTTTTTAAGTTTTCGTCATTAATTTTTTTTTTCTTGACTAGTAGCAAAAATTTTTTTATTCTTATTATTTTTTTGGGCTGGGGGGGGGGGGGGGGGGGGGGGTACAAAAAGGCCT
>JAWZTD010000109.1:5081803-5180852 GCA_035221335.1 Echites panduratus
CGCCCCCCCCCCCCCCCCCCCCCCCCCCCCCCCCCCCCCCCCCCCCCCCCCCCCCCCCCCCCCCCCCACTAAAAGGCCTTGAGAAGCAAATTGACTAGAATAAACTTCATACCGAGCAAATTGCATCCCTTGGATCGAAGATCCTCAAACCTTTCCTGTGTTTAAAAAAAAAAAAATTTCAATAGACCCAAACTCAAATGCTTTGGAAATCAAAAGTAAGTGGGAATGAAGACTAAATTTAATAAATGAAAACCACGGAAATTACATGATCCGGAGAGGAGATAACATGGTAATCATTAGAACCGTTGCGAGAAGGATCACAGCAAAGAAAGACTTGGGCTCCATTAAGCTTAAGCGCGTCGTGAAGGGGATCGAAGAGCTCCGGCGGTACTAGGTTTCTTGACATGAAGACATTTATACCTTTAAAAACCTTCATCATTAATTCCGCCATCGATAACAGAAATTAAACAAATCCCCAAACCTTCACATAGTTTAATTCGAACAGTGTGTTCGTTTATGAGAACAGACTCGCTGATTGATTTTAGTGTGCAGGAGAATGAAGTTTGTTCTTTATGAAATTAAGGCGGGAAGGGTTTTTATTTTTGTTTTTTTTTTTTCACAAGGAGAAGTCGAGCGGGTAGAGCAGTACGGAAATGATTTTTGGCTGACCCAAATTGTCCTACGTGTCAATGGTAACGAATTTATTTGGTTGATTCCTGTAAAATGGCAATGATTTATCCTATTCTCTAATGCAGAAGGAATAGGTTGGAATGATTATATAGTAACTAGATACGCGGTGTATATAGTACTCACTCCGTCTCAAAATATAAGTCTTTTTAGCCTCTTACCTTTATCTCATAATATAAGTCATTTTATAATTTATAATGCATATTTATTATGTTTTTTCCACTCTTACCCTTCATTTAATATCCACTCCATTTATTATGAAGAAATATAATTATAGTTATGAACATAAAAGATAAAGGGTATTTTAGATATAACAAACGTATATTTATTGTTTCTTAATCTATGTAGAATGACGGCTAACGCCTTATATTGTGAGAAGCCTTATATTGTAGGACGGAGGGAGTATTATTTATGAATTATACACTTATTATTAATAGTATTATAAACATTTATATCAAATTGATAATAGTTTTAATGAGTAAATGTTAACAATATAAATAAATTATTTTAATTTTATAAGTCTGGTTCATAATGTTATTTTTTTTTATCATCCATCAAATTTAATTCGATAACTTTAGTTCTTTTTTTTTTCCTTTTTTGGTACTCTTTTTTTTTTTACATATTGGTCATTTTCACAAAAAATATATTTTTACCCTTTTTTTGTTGGAATAATAAAGGATATTTTGGAAAATTCACTTTTTTTAATCATACCTACAAATGATATATTATCATTTTTTATTCTCTACCTCTTTTTTTTGCATGTTTGATCCTAAATATTTTTTCTTTAATCTTTTTTGATAATCCATTTTTTTATTTTTTATGTTATTGGTCCTATATGTAAATTTTTAAAAATAAAATTTCTTGTCTCAAATTGGGTTTGAACATTGGTCCTTAATTTTAAGTAAAATTAGTCTAACTAATTTAACTACCAAAGACATTTATCTTATATTCTCATCTAATAGTGTATATTACTTTAAGTGAAATTACTCACAAATATTAATTATAATCTCGTAATAAATAATTCAAATATCAATTTTATATATTCATATTTCATAAATAAATTATATATATTCAAAATTATAATGACATGTCTATCATTTTTAAAGATTTTTGTGTATACAAAACTTTATATCCTAATTATTTTATTTAATTATACTAAAAAATTTCAATTATAATGATATAGAAGATTGGTATCTTAATTCTGTACATTTTATCTTATATTTTAGTTTTAATAATTTTCGGGATATTATTAAATAAAGTTCATTTTAATATTCAGGATATGAAATTCATTTACTCTATAAAAATTATAAACATGTCACTATAATTATGAATATATATTATAATATAAAATCTGGTGAAATACAAATATAAAAATTGATATTTGAATTATTTATTTCTAGATTCTTTTTAATATTTAAGAGTAATATTACTTAAAACAGTACATGCAATTAGACGTAAATTAAAATAAATGTCTTAAGAAGTTGAGTTGGTTAAGATAATTTTATTCAATTAAGGACTAAGATAAATTTACATTTAAGATCAATAATGTAAAAAATAAAAAGAGAAAGGTCAAAAAAAGATTAAAGATAAACATTGAGAACCAAACCTGAAGAAAAAAATGTGGGGATCCTAAAATTAAAATATATCATGCTTGGTATGATTAAAAAAAAGTATACTTTTCTAAATATCCTTCTCATCTCCTCCCCCCCACCCTCAACTAAAAATATGTTTTTTTTTTCGAAAATGACTAAATGTGCAAAAAAAAAAGTTTAATGATAAAATAAAATAATATGCACAAAAGTTTTCAAATGGAAGTTACTGAATGACCAAAGATAGATAAAATAAAATATTATAAATCAAACTTAAAAAAACCAAAATAATTTATGGACTAAAAGTGCTAATAATATTAGTTTTAATTATTTATTTATTTCTTAAAGTTAAAATTTATAATGGAAAAAAATCGACATATTTAATCCCCACATAAAATACTATTGATATCTTTGATACCAATTTTTTAGAGCCCTTAATAAAATACGACTGTCTTTTTTATCCTTTTTCCGGTTTTCGGGCAAAAAAAAAAAAAAACTTCTGCATTTAAAATTCATATACATTCAAGGGCAAATTTGGTAGTTCAAATTTAACTTTCCTAAACAAAAAACAAAACCTACCGCACAATAAAATCTTCAACGCCAAGATCTTCTCTTGGATCTCCAGAAGCGGAGCTCGCATGCGGACCACCGTAGCATCAATGTCAATGAGCTCAGTACTGAGGCTGAGAAACCGGCGTCATCCCTATTAATCAAGTCAACAAGCCAAGGTTCAGGGAGACCAAGTGAGACCGGAGCTCAGATGTCAAGGTGTCGAATGAGACAAATGTTGGGAGTTCTAAATTGTAGAATTTTGAGTCGAAATCAAAGGTAAATGATTATGCGATTAATAAAATTTATTTAAAGCACAAATTCATATCCTTAAATATATAGAAAGAAATAAAATCCTTAATTTAATCAATTATACTTAAATTTTAGATAAAAATAAATATAATTATTTAAATTATATAAAAGATAAACAAATTACATAAAACCAGAGATGTAAATGAATCAAACCATAAATTACTAGACTTTAACTTGACTTGTTTAAATTATTTTAAGCTCATTCAAGCTCGAGCTTGACTCATGATGTATAAGGAAGAATTGTGGTTGGGCTTGGGAATGGAGGCTGCCACCTGGAGAAACAATCGTTGCTTATTCATAGCCCTGAAGAACTTGACTTGGCAAACTTCATTATGCAAGTCATGGATTCTTATTACCGGCAAAAGTTTAATTTTTAAGGTTAGAACAAACAGCCTCATTATCAGTCACTCTTTCCAAGCAGAGGACAAACATGCCAACTTGCTAGGTTCTCGCAGATATAGACAAGCAAACAGAAGGTTAAAAGGGATTTACTATAACCCGTACACAACTGAAGTCCAAGTTAAGATTTATGTATACTTTCCCTCAAATGAACATAGCAAGAAATGCAATGCAAATCCTTTCCAATCTCATCTTGTATAATTCCAAATGTTAAAATAACCAACTAGAGGTATTTTTGTAGCTTAGAACAGAGAAGAAAGTCTCTTCCATGTGGGGAGCTGACAAATCTCAGGGGACCTCCTCATTGCGCTGATAGTGAAATACAAAAGCTGCTTCAAGAAACCTACTTGTTAGTTCATCAACAAGTACAACACATTCTTGCAAAAAGAATGAGCTCTTGCAATGGTTTTTGTGAACAAATGGTTTGCTATATATGACCCCTGAGGTAGTTGTGTGAAAGCAATCTACAGAAACAAAATTCATTTACATACATACGTTAAACAGCATAATGTTTTTTCTAATGGGCAAGGGATGATTGTTGTGATCAGAAAGTAATTACAGGTTATTAGTGTTGTGATCAGGAGAGTATTGAGTTATATATTTCAGTAGTTCACTCCCAATATTTCGTCTCAAAGGTGTTTAAAGATGCTTTCTTTTTATGTATAACAAATTAATACTGCAATACCTTCTCTTTTTTCACAAATTACAAAAGAATTTACTTTCCATTTTCCTGGATAGAACAGTGGAAAAAATATTTGTTTTCCTTAACAATGCATTTAAAAAAAAAAAAAGAAGCAACAAATAAGAGCTAAAATTAAACTCCTTTGTTTGCTCAAGCCCTTCCCAGCATAAAAGCTTTTACCAGAATAAATAGGAAGCTTAGAAAGTAGTGTGAGGAAAATGGCATGATTATATCAGAAACCTAAAGATGTAACACTGAAAAGAGCTGAGTTCCTTCACTTCTTTCAGACTGATGAATTTCTGCCTCTTAGATTTTTTTTTTTTAACTTTTTATAAATACCAAAATTATTTTCATTTAGTGTCAGCAGAAGAGGCGTATAGTTGTATATTTTTTCTGTCGTTTCATTTCTTTTCAACAAGAGAGGCTATTACTGGCTCCCCCACCCATCTTATTGCTGTTAAATCTAAAGGTACTAAAGAGGGTCAAGTATAATAGCCTGAATTAATGTTACAATATACACCATAGCAACCTTTGCTAACTGTAGCCAAGTAAGATGTGCCACAGAGTAGTAGATAAAAAAAGAATATTAGTATACAATGTAGTAAGCAGATCAATATTCATGGTAGAGCTCTTTACCTTGCAAAATGAAGGCATTATGATCCATTCAATTGTTGTCCATGCAGGATCCAGGCACCAGAAATCAGGAACAAGGATGGGAGTGATTCTAAGACTTGGCATCCAGCAAGTTCCAGCACATCTGATGAGCCAAATCAGAAGATAAATTCCAGCCAAAAGAACCTTCACACAAGTAGCTTTTCCATCCAAGTCAAGTATTATACCTAAGTCAAGACTCAAACTCAAAGGGGTAGCAGGTTTAAGATTGTACAGCTTGTATAGATAAAATACTGATCAATGACAGACTGTTGCTCCGTGATTGGGGAGCCACTCTTTAGTTAAAAATATACATCATTTAATTTAACACATGTTTAGAAACATATTTTGACTATAATCAAATTATCCATATCACAACCATGATTTATGTAACTAAAACCATTTCATTTTAGCATCCAAAGAACTAGTTAAGTTGAAAGACAAAAGAATCACCACACTACTTTCTCATCTTATTTGCCAACTTATCACCGAACAAGGTCTACCGAACAAATGAGGGCTCTCCTGTCACAAGAGGCAAAAGGGGAGAAAAAAAAAAGGAAGGACAATTCTGCTGATCATTCTACACATGCAACTGAAATGGTGATAAGCATTCAATTACCATCATGATCTTAACATACAGTTTAATAATTCATTTCTGAATTGGTCAGTTCTCCAAATTTTTTATTTATTTCCAGGAAATGAAACCATAACAGTTGTTATCATCTCTGACATTTACTATTTGGCATAGAACGTACAAAATTACAAAGACTGAGAAAGGTAGTTGATTAATAATAAACCTATAAAAGGAGGGGGAAAATAAAACCATTTCTTGTATAGTTGATGCTAAACGAAATTACAAGTCTTTCTTGAATAGTAAGAGACCTGTTTTACCAAGACAGTTGACAATAAAGTATTCCTTTCACAGCTGTGGCATCAAAACAGCAATAGAGATTGCCAGCTTTTTCATGAAGGCAAAGAGAGTTGAAAGTCATCAAGCAATGCAGCATATTCTTCTGGGGTAAAAGGAAAACATACGATCATTGAAATCCATTGCAACTCCAGGTGAAAATCCATAGAAGAATGGAACAAAACAGTGTTTCCATGTACAAATTAAAATCTCCAGTACTCTACCGCGGTCAATTCTGCTTTTGGGCAGCCTGTCATAAAGGAAAAGAAAGTTAGAATGCCCCAAAGAGAATGAAAGCATAACTCAACAAATAAGAAAGTTGGCTATTTCTCTCCAGCCCAGAATTTAATGTCAATAGATTTTCACAGGCATAACATCTCATTGAATGTAACAATATCAAACTGGCCCTATAATAGGATCCAATAAACATGAAAGAAAGTTAACAGCAAATAGTGGCAATCCAATTTCAATATTGAAACAGTTCTGACCTTCTTCAATTTCTCCAACACCGAATTTTCAAAAGCTTGGTAACTAGCACCAACAAGATTACTTAATTTTGGGTCATCAGGCTCTGCATCCTTCCAATCACCAGAAGAAAAAGTAGTAGTAGTTGATTGAACAGGTTGCAGAGGTGTCACTAGTAGAGGATTTGACAAATCACCCAAGACATTCCCTGTAGCAGCAGCCTATCAATAGAATAATTAGGTTAAGGCCACTAATACAACAAAATAAAACATTGTAATATTACAAAGTTTCATCAGACTTACAACTGCATCTTTAGAAGCCATCACAATAAGTGCTGAACCTTTCTTCCTAGAATTCTTTATGACTACATCTTCTACTTCACCAAACTTCTCAAATAGTTCCTTCAGTCTCTGAGATGTATAATCTTCACCGATCTTCTCCCATGATACCTTAAGAACCTTTTCTTTATCTAAGCCACTTCCTCTGCCACCAATATTCCCTTCTGTTGCTGCAGTTGTCGCTTTCTTTGTAGCTGCAGTCTCAGCTGATGCTTTGTTGGCATACATGGATCGAATTCTAGCAATTTCTTCTTTGAGCTGCCTAGCAATTTTGTCTTCCTCTTCTCGAGCTCTCATGCCAGGGTCAGCATCAAAACCAGCTTGCTCTCTTCTTTCAAGGTCTGACATCATTTTCTGTCGCTTAGAATCTTGTTGTGATTGTCGTTTAACCTTATCACGTTTCACCCGAAGCAAACTATCAAACAACTTCCTTGCTTTTTCATCCTTTAGAACCTCATAGGATGTTGTAAGATTTTGAAAATTGGTGTGTGCATTTGGGTCATCGGGTCTCTTATCAGGGTGTATCTCCCGGGCCTTTAACCTAAATGCCTTTGTGATTTCTTTTTCTGTGAGTTTGGCTCCTTCTTCACCAGATGGCAAACCCAAAACAGCATAATGATCAACACCACTATCCATTTTTCTTCTCAATTATACTGTGGGAAGATACAAGAAAACCCATGGATAAATAATTTAAAAAATAATCAGGAGTTAAAAAAAAATCAGGAGTTCTTTCTCTTTTTTTCAAGAACTATCTCATGCTAAATTTTTAAATGATCCTTTGGAGAGAACAACAGAAAATCAAGGTTCAGTTCCGGGAAGAATTTTATCAAAAGAGAAGAGTGCTCAGGACATAATAGGCACCAAGATGACTGCTGATGTTAAAAAAGAAAAAGGAAAAAAGTAGATGTTGATGAGACAAGATACCACGATATAGCATAAGCATAACAGTTCTTTAGAAATCAACCAAAATATGAAAGGCTTATGCTCTAGTAGAGTAATATCAATTCAAAGCCAAGACAAAATAGACTAAACCAACTAAAATAGGCATCCAACTCCAATTCTAACCTTGGACAAGACAACAAAACAAGTAAAATTGAAAACGCAAGGTAAACTAGGAGATAAGACGTGATAAATTTTTTTCATTTAAAACTGAAGAGTTATTAAACAAAAGGAAAATTAAATAAGGTAAAATTAACTTAAGGAACCAAGCAATTAGGAAAATTGCTCAAGTCAAAGACTTGAATTCAGCTGACATTTAAAAGATAAGATAATCTGGTAAAATAATTGATATGAAGAAAGAAGAATGCATTAATGGAAGCCTCTACTAAATTTGCAGAAATTGAAGCCTTTGTTCTTTGTGGAAAACACTGTAAGTGTGAGCAGTGAGCACATTTCCTTAATGATTATAACAAAGACTAATGGAAACAAGCAAAATAGCGAGCTGCTTTAGCATGAAATTGAATAACCGTTGCACACAAACTTCAAACTCAGTAAAACAAATTAACAGCAGTCACAGTTTCATGCTACAAGGTAATACCTGTGCAAAAAAAAAGTAACAACCAGCTGCACTATCATGTGCAATGTTCTAACCTAAAAATGTTTCTTTTTCTATATTCCCATATTATATCAGTTGTGTTTTCTTTCAAAGTAGAAAACAACTATATGGCACGAGTATTTTAGTTTTATAGTCTCTCCATGTTACATTTTTTCCTGGAAAGAGTAATTTAGAAGATCTATCAAAAGGCTTCTTTTCAGCTTCGTGGAGGTAAAAGCAACATTCCACATCCCATAATCTGCCTCCAATTGTTGTCAACTGACTGGATGTTAATTTGATGTAGTTGACTTCTTCCTGAAATGTATTTTTAGAGAAATTTTGCTAATTGGTGGACTAATTCTTTCTAGGTTCCCAGTGGTTTCTTATGATAATTATTATTATTGAGATTCACTTATATTCCCCACTACAAACCATAAAGGAATTATGATTATATCTAGATTACTCATTGAAAGATTAGAACAAAGGACACCAAAAAAATACCAATTTAGTACTCTGCAATTTACCTCCCTGCACAACAGAGTCAAGTAATTTTGATCAAGCATTTGCTGCTCACAATATTATGACATGCAAAGATTCATTTTTGAAACATCAGCGGCCCATCCCAATCCCCAAAGACAATAAAATAGAACCATCATTTGCAAATTCAAATTCAAAGCACCAATTTTTGCAATTAGTACCAACAGTCGTAAACGAGAGACTTTTTGACATAATCCAAGTATGGTTTCTATGCTAGTTCAAAGTACGCAAGCAAACACTGATAAAGAAACCAAACATTAAGTTTGGCATCGTGATGAGAAAATTAACACAACAATGATTTCAAGCTCTAAAAAGAAGGTTGTTTGAAAGGGAAAAAGGAATAATCTAATTCCATAACAAACACTGTTGATAAAGAAACAAAGGCAAAGATTCAGCAAAGAGATAAATGGGATAGACCGGCATCCTGAATTTTACTTTAATAAATTCTAAACTTGCTGTTCTTTTGTTACCCAAACACATGAAAAACGGCTCAACTACGAAACTGCGTATATGTATTAGCAAAACTTATCAAAATATACTCCATGGGAAGCATGTTAAAAAGCTCAGAATGGTGGAAGAAATCTTTACAAACCTCTGGTTTCGAAGTCGGACGATTCGGGAATTTGAGAGCAAGCGAGGTTACAGGAGGGGGTTTCGGATTGGCGTCGTCAGCTATATTGTGTCGGATCAGACCTAAATTTGAGATATGTGTGTGAATCAGTGAATCGATCGGTGGGTGGATTTGAAATCCAATATAACAAATGAATGAAGAGGTTATCAAAAATATAAAAAAGTTTCTCAAATAATAATAGAATGCGTAAAAAATTAAAAATGGATGAAATGGGCTTTTTTTTCTTTAAAAAAAAAATAAATTATTAGACTAAATTTCCTTTCAAATTAATTTACCTGAAAAAAAAACTTTTAAAATAAATTTATCAAATAATTTTTAATTTTTTTATTATAATCTATTTTTTTTAGAAGAATAAAAAATTTAAGCCATGGTCATCTCATAAATTTTTTAACTGGGATGAAGAGTACATTCTCTAACAAAATATAATAATAATAATAATAAAAGCAGGTCAAAATAGTCGAAAAAGAACATACCAAAAAAATTAAATAATCTTAAAAGATAAGAATTTTTTTAAAAAAATCTAGATATGTATTAACTAAAATTTAAATATTATGGGATTAAATTGTAGATTTTGTCTTTCTTTCTCTATATTTCTCAAGTCGATTCATATAAATTTTATTTTATTTTTTTAAATAAATTTTTATTATAATAAAATATTTTAAATTTATTTTAAAATATATCTTATTTGTTAAAAAAAAAAAATTATACATAACATGAATAAAATTTGTATAAAATATCTATTATATTACGGAGCTATAGGAAGATGTTTCGAATGCTCTTGAGAATTAATCTTTTCGGAAACTACCTCTTCAATGTGGCCTTGGAGAAATGCCAATGTTCGTGAAGAATACTTTTCTCCAACTTCATTAAACTTTGCCTCTGAATTCAATTTTTGTCAAAGTTTTTGCATTTAAATCTTGTATCTTTGCACCTGCTTCAGAATAGGTTTTCTTTGTATTCTTTGATTTTGTTATTAATAACAAAGAGGATGGCTAAAAAAAAAAAGGGAAAAAAATCAGTACTAAATTGTTATGCTAATAATTCTAATGATTATAAAAGAATTATAATAAGCATGATAAGTGATCGGTCGAGATTTGGTCCAAGATCACTCCAATAAATCAATGCCCTAAGTAAATCTTTTGCATGTCAATTAATCAATGCTTAGGAGAAAAAAAGGGTTCTAAACCTTATTTTATTATATATTTATACGTTCCTTCATATGTATTTATAAATTACTTTATTATATTATTAAAAACTTATTATATATATATATATCTTTAAAAGTTAAATATTTCTAATGTTTATTTAGTATTTTCATAATTTATTATATAAAATATATTAAAAATAATAATTAAAAAATACTTAAAAATTTTTATCAATGTAATTAAAAAAAAATTGTTAAGTCAGGCTTTCTAATTTTTAAGAGACAAAGCTCTTAAACTTTGGCGACTAACATGGATTGACTCCCATAATCTGCTTGGTCTCGCCATTTGTCCATCATGAGGAGATGGGCTAATAAATTCTGTTAGATTTTCACATTGAGATCTTATCTGGACTTGGACTCTCGTATGTTTTCTTGAAGATGAGCCTCGGCCTAAAAAAATCAGGCCAGTCTTGACCACATCGGTTACTGGTGAGTCTTTTGGGTTCTTATGGCCACAGAGTATTCCCCCATCTATTATCATTATTAGGGAGCTTTTTAAGTCACCTGATCTTTTATATTTTGATCAAATTAAAATTTGATCTAAAATGTTTTTTTAATTACTATAATATCTCATCACATTATAATAAATTATTTTCGTTCAAATTGTTATTCTCTAATTAGTTACGATGTAGAGCTGGTCACATGACATAAATGTAAATGATTTAAAAGGAAAAAAACATTAATTTTGACTTTCTTAAACAAAATATGATCTTTATTATTTAAAAAAAGAGACAACAAAAAAGAAAAATCTGATTATCTTACGATTAATGGACAAATTAACTTAATCCAAAATTTCAAAATTTAAATTTCTAAAGAATCTAAATTCATTCATAATTCAAATTAACCATAAATTTGAAAATAACAATTAATATTTGTCATTTAAAATTGTTTACGTGACTACTTCTGCACCGTAACTTATAGAAGAATGAAAATTTGGACAAAAATGATTGTTGATTTGTTTAAAATAAAGGTTTTTGCCTATTTAGTTTCTGCTAGGCTAAATTGTAGTTTGATAAAAAAAAAAAAAAATCAGCCATAATGTAGAATTGCCAATATGACTAATATAAAAAGGCAAAATTTTCAATTGTGATTGAATTTAGATTTGAGTATTTTTGAGTTAATTCAATTTGTCAATTAATGTAAAAGTAAATCAGAATTTTCTTTAGGCGTTGGTGGGGTTTGAATTAGGTATCTAAGGTCTCCGCACTCTTCACTTGACCTACTGGGGTGTTCCAAAAGAACTATTATATTCTATACTTAATTAAGAAAGATATGTATGCACTTCCACATTAGGAAAAATATTACACTATATTTATGTGAATTAGGAGTTATTGCAAATTGTTTATTCCATATCATCAATTAGATAAGTTATTCATTGGATTAAATTAATTTGGTGCGATCAAGAGGTATGACTCAAATATATGTTTCCAAATACTTGCCTCTACTTAAAGGATTTCTATTCTATTACTTTTGAGTAATGTTTTTAAAACAGATTCGAACATTTAGTTGGATTGACAGAGAAGTTAAGGTTAGATCAATCTGATTAAATTTAACCAGATTTTCGATTTTTTATAATTATTTTTAGTAATTAATATATGACTTGTAAAATTTATATAAAAATTTATATAAAAAACACAAATTGGATCTCAGGAACCACTTGTATATAGATAAATTTATCAAAATAGACAACTTAATATTGATTACCTAGTTGACAAGGTGTGATGTGATTTTAATGAAGTAGATCTTCTTAAAACACATCAATCTTTGAAATTTAACCTAAGACTCACCAAGAGGTTTAAGTTAATATATTGACCTATGATGTTTTTCAATTATCAACCAATGTCTTGATGTTAGAAGGCAAATCAACACCCTAAGCAAAGTGATGAAAAGCCCTAGAGTAGTTTTTCAAAAACCCTAAGAAAGTTTGTGAAGAACACTCATGAATGGATGTTTGATATAAAAGGATTCATTCGTTTGATAGAAAAATGTTTGCAGGTTGGTTATGAAATTACAAAACTTATAGTCCCAAACCCTAAAAGAAGCTAAACAATATATAGTGAATAACTGAAATACCCATAATACATAATCAAATTAACAAGAAGAAACCAAGAAAACACAAGAAAAAGCAAAGGAAATCAGTTGGAAAAGTGCCCAGTTGGAGCCAATTGGAGGGCCGATGATGGCCCGATCCTTCTATTTACAGCATGCCAATCTTTTCAAAAATCAGTGATTGACTAGTGTAGTTGACGGGAGCCGGTTAATAGGACCTATTCTTCACAGTTTTTGGCTTTTGGCTTGTCATGGCTTGATTCTTGATGTATCACGATATGTTTCAAGTCATCTTCACTCTTATTTTTAATCCTCAACTTAAAGTACAAATCCTTGTATGCAAGCCTCTAAACATTTGCAAGATCACCTCTAAAGAAAGGTTAAAATTCTTAAATTCTTTGAGCTATTTGGAACAAGTCTTTCTTCATTCTTGAAATTTCATTCTTCATCCTTGAAGTGTCAACCTTGTATTCAAAATACAAGTCCTTGAACTTGAACCTCATTGCATAATATATGCCTTAATTTAAGCCATCACTTAAAAAGGTCATTTCTAGAAAACACCCATGATTTGAAGTGACATTTCTTGTAAGCATACTTTCTTCCATGAATCTCATCGTCATTGAACTTCTCTATTAATGACTTCCAAGATGGTTGAATCAATGCTAGAATCGCTCCTTGATATCCATCACAGTGGTTTCATGGGCAAGCCTCACTTGTTTGAGGTCATGGTTTGAAACCCATCCCTTGCATCCCGACTTGATCGGAGAATAGGGGTTTTTTTTTACCTATATGCATTTTCAAAGCTAACCGGACATGTGACTACAATTTGATTCCAGGTTAGACAGAGAAAATTGTATGACTATGAATGACTAATCTTAAGTTTCTAGTTTATCCATATCATTTAATACATGGGACATTGACAGATACAAGAGATGAAAGAAAAAATTGTTGCATAATCTGAAAGGAAAAGGGTTTGAATAAACTTTTCTTAGGTTCAACTTCATTTCAAACTATCTAATGGTGATTTTTCTAGTCCAATAGACTCTCAACTCATCGAGTAAGGTTTCTTTCTTTTGATGCCAGTTAGTGAAACAAGAAATAAAGATTTGAAAAAATCCAATTCTAAATTTTTTACTTTGTAAGAGGGAATTTTCTACCTCTCAAACTTTGGGAGGGCATCAAATTGCTCTCAAACAAGAGCATGCTCTTGCAAAAAGAAGACAAGGAATACTACTGGCTATGGATGTTTTTGGTACTCATTTCATCGTGTCCCTACTATATTTACTCAAATCTTTCTCCATATTGTTCTTCCAATGGACCTTTTGGAATCTGGTCTGCTTCCCTATTTCGAAAGCCTTTGTATTCATGGTCTTCTTTGTTAGTTATAATAATTATTCTTTTAGTCATGATAACTTGCATCGTCAAGAATCTTGTGACAAAATGAGGGTAGACGCTATCCAAGTACTAGGAAATAGTTGAGGTCCTTTAGAATCTATTCTATCAGTGACAAATTTTCCTGGAAATAAAATATCTTGTGAAGTTGGATAGGAGGCTTACCCCTCAATTGCGATGAAGCTGAAGTATCTAACCTTGATTTGGATAATAAACTTTGAAAGAAACCAAAAACTTGTTAAGGACCAAATTAACCTCATTAAAAAGTTTAACTAATTCTAAATTTTACTCATTCTCAACGAGTTCATCTGTCACCACATAATAAGTTATTAGTTTTTATTTTTATGAAAAACTAAAATTATCCTTTTTTTACATACCATTTTAATATATAATTAAAGTGGTAATATAAAAAAATATATTTAAATATCTAATTAATATTTTATAATTAATGACAATAAAAGTTAGTTATAATGACTTATATTTAGGGTAAGAAGGAGTAATAAACTTTCATTCTTTCCACTACAATTCATATGATACTCATACTACTTTCTTTTTGTTATTCATTGAAAATTATAGTTTCTCAATATTGACAATATATGGTTAAAAAATTAAAATAACTAAATTAACTTACAATTTTTTTGTGTCCAAAAAAAAAAGGAAAAAGAAATAAAACGATCATTTTCAGACGGAAAGATTACGTCCTTTCAAACTTGGGATCATGAGGGTTGACCATTTTCCCAACACTACTATTTTCCATGTCACACTCGGATCCTCCGCTCCGACCACCCACATGGAGAAAACCGGCATCTCCTTTCCCCCGGCTTTGCGTTCCCCAAGCAAGAAGACATCATACACATGTATTGATTCTGAGAGTAGCAAAAACATAGGCCACGGCACGTGGACAAGTCGTATCATGCCCTTTGTTCCTCCACACATAAAAAAAGGGGAGGATTTTTCATGTTTTTGCTAAGCAAATTGTCTGTTCATCTCTCGGTATGTGTTATGAAAGGATAATTTGATTTAGTCATTTCAATTGGATATAGTTATAATTTTTTTTGACAACTATATCCATATAAAAAAAAATGTGAAAATGATCAACATATTTTATCCAAGAATGTGATTTATAATTTAGAATTGAAGGTTGAGTATCGCATGTCATAAGTTTGATTCGATCCTATTATAAATTCTATAATTAATGATATAATCAAGATACACGCGTGAGGTTATCATAAACATTACTTAAAAATAAATCATATTTATAACATGTTATTTTTAAAATTATAACTTATTTAGTTTTAAATATAAGAAAAATAATTTTAAATAAAAACTGGAAGAACAATTAGATAAAAGAACATTACAAAATGACTTATTTCTTGTAATTTTTGCTCTATATATATTTTTTATATCCATTATAATGGACAGTATAATGAAATTATATAATTATATTCTATATATAGATATTTTTAATTGTAATTTTTTTTCTAGGCTGAATGAACTTTGCTTCTGTTTATTTGGGTTCCGTGGACAAATCCCATGTTGTTTTTGCCTTTTATCTCTTGTTTTTCCAGGATCAATTTTTGGTGTCTTTCGGTGATTGGATATCATTTTCCACTTCTTTTTTCTTTTAATATAAAGATTATTTCTTTGAAATATGAGTAATATAATTTAATCTCAAAATATTTCTATTTATGATTTTAAACAATATAACTATAATCATTAAAGAAAAAAAATTTATATAATTAAAAAACTAATAAATAAATAAAAATGACATATATTTAATAATATTAATTTAGATGACTTATAAAAAAACAAATATTAAATTAATAAGAATAATATGCCAGAGTTGACTATTCATATTTCAGATATATTATTAATTAATGTCATATGGTTACTTTTTTATTTCAAGAGAATATTTAATGATTTTTATTTTTATCTTTTTAAATTTTCAAAAGATTCTTGAATAATTTATGCCTTAATATTTGTATACAAATCGAAGTGAGCGAAAAATAATTAATGTTTTAGTTACTGTATATGCGCGCGCACAATAGGAAAAATAAAAAATGAGAAACCAAGTGATGAGAGAGACCAAAAGAAAATGGGGACGTATTCTGGGTAGGCGGGGCCGAGTCTGCTCTGCTGTCTCCATCTGTGCCACAGACAAATTACTTTCTCTTTAAAAAAAATTGAAAAGAAATTGAATTCTTTTATTTATTATAAAATAGTAAATGAATTGACGTGTGAAATCGTATCGGCATTTGTGGGTCCCGGAAGATATGGCTAAACGGAAAGAGACGTGGAGACCGGCCGTCATCATATGGCCGACCAGTGCTGGATTTCAGATTCGTCACCAGTGACGGTGGTTGCGACAAGACGCCAGAGTGACTGAACTACTGAGGAGGAGGAATTCGTGGCGTGGTTGTGGTGGTTGTGAGGGATCCCACACTTAAGCCTGTTTGCAAAAATGGAAATGCTCCTCCCCACCATGGTTAAATATAGTTATTTAATAATATCTTAATAGATGGAGTAGTAAGGTTACATATTATAAATTTTAGCATTTTAAATTTCATTAATGCTTTTATGTGGAGTTGTGTATACATTTATGTATAGTGAAGGTAAATTAAAAAAAAATATTATTATCTTATCTTTAAATATAAGTTACTTGAAAATATATGTGAAATAAAGAGAGTAAATTTAGATTTCAAATATTTTAATACATATTTATATATCATTATCTTTTTATTAGTAAAAATTTAACATTATTCTTGGAAGATCAAATATCCAAATGATTTAGTTTTTATATATATATTTAACATAAAAATATATATTAAATAAACCAAAACCACAGTATAAGGTTCAAGTTTTTTTATTTTTATTTTTTTTAAGAGTATGATCCCAAACAAGGTTTAATGATGGGGTCTGACAGATAGTGTATCAATTAATACTTTTGAAGCTTTTAATATTGAAATTAATAATCTACACATGCAAAAGGTCTAATGAGCTAACAAAGTCTGATAAGAGTGGATTGGGCTTAAGATTAAGACATTTGGACTTGGGGGATAAATCCAGGCTTTGGTTTGGTAGTTACTTAACTGACCTTCTTTCCTTTTCCTATTATCCTAAATATTAGAAGCATTATCGTTGCATGAATACGTATGTACATGATATTTATCCATCAAGAATCTGTGCATATATTCTCTTGTTTGTTGTTCAAGAGGAATACCACTTATCATTTTAAAAACTTAGAAAACTACTCTATGAAATTCTGCATTTAAAAAAATAAATGTCTTATTTTAAAATAATAATAATAATAATAATAATATTATTATTATTATTAATGTAATTGGATTGTCTCACCTAATGGGATAATACAATTTTCAATTAATAATGTAATATAGATTATATAAAACTATATTACAATAGAAATAATTAACATTATTGGGGATTTTAAAGTTGCAATTAAAATATTTAAAACTAAAATAAAATTTGATGCATAATAATAAATACTTTATTTTTCTCATGAAAACTTAAAATATAATATGTTTTAGAATATTTCATCTTATTAATTTCTTTTAAAATATAATGAATAATAAAATTTAAAATGAAACTTAATCAATCTAATTGGTTAGTGTGAGTTCAAAATTTTTTAATTCATTTTAATTTAATTACTTTGAATAATATTCTAAAATAATATCATTTTTTGATGATTTATATCTAAATTAAATAATGTCATACTAATTTTCCAAATCATCATGCTATAAAATAACTCACTTATTTTTTGTTCCTCAATGTGTAAATAATAATAATAATAAAAAAATTACTATTACTCCCTGTGAATTTTTCAATTATATATAATTTTAAATTTTATCAAAAAATTCAAATTTAAAATGTTAACCAAAAAAAATTTAGTTGGTTAGAATCTCCAACTTATATGGAAGGGAAACTTGAAAAAGAAACCGAAAATTGACTGCATTCTGTTACATTGACAATGAGAATTTGAATGGAATAAGAAATATCAAGACTCATTTGTCAAATTTGAAAATAAATTTATTTTAGTTTAACTATTTTCCTAAATTGCCTTCTTTATATTTTATTGAATTAGATATATAGTATTTAAAGATTATTATTATTAAGTACATAGTAATCTTTAACCACAAAATGATTTTAAAATAAATCCAAGAAATACTTTAATAAGAAATGCGGTGAGATGAGGCGGCCAATGAATGGCATCAATTCGTTATTCATGCGGGAGATTACGTAGTCCGCATAGCAGACAATCGTTTCTCGTTTTACTCATTTCACCCACAGGGAGAATAAAAGAGACAACGTGGAATAATTCACACAGCGGTCCACAACATTGAGACAAAAGAGAGAGAAACTGTAGGCGAAGCAGTCGGAGAGAGAAGAGGAAAGCGTTTGGAGCGGCGTCGCTGGTCGTTGTTGTGGCATTGCTCCGATGAAGCTGATGGGGAACTGTAGTAGGAACTGCACTTGTGATTTTAGTCAGGACATTGGCCCCGCCGGAGACGCTGGCGATGGTAGAAGAGGAGAAGGAGGAGAGGGAGAAGTAGACTCTTATGGTGGTGGAGCGGTGGTTATGGTTGGAGTTAAGTTGGATTCACGAAGCAGAGAGTTGCTTACTTGGGCATTGGTCAAGATTGCGCAATCTGGAGATCGAGTCATTGCTCTTCATGTCATTGATCCAAATACCGGTATGTTATTTTTCTTTTCCTTTTTCCCCCCCTTAAAAAAATAGCAAAATTTTTTAAGGTGATAAGTTTGTAAATGATGTGAAACGCGATATTGTCGAATTTTTCTGTTCTTATTTTGATGTTTCTTTTGTAAGAAGATAAGGCAACGTTGCTTTCGCTTGTGAAGGCGTTCGATTCCTTGCTTGCGGCTTATGAAGGCTTCTGCAACTTAAAGCAGGTATATATGTGCATTCATTTTCGTTTTCCTTTTCTTTTAATGCTTAGGAATTCGACGAATGTGTTGGCATAGTAACTGAAGGATTGAATTGGATGACGCCGTAAAGTTTTTGAAGATGAGAGATAAAAAAACGAAATCCAAGACAAACATAACGGTAATTAGGTAAAAGGAACAGTTAATTCTGTAGTTGAAATCCTCTTTTCTGTTTCTGTTTTCTTTTCTAATTCGGATTATAGCTTCTTATTGGCTTGTTGTTCAGAAATTGAAGAAAATAATCGAAATTCAATTCAGTCATGAGATGAAGAGATATAGAAAAATGAGGATATTTTGTTTAATAGGAATGCTGGGGAAATTTTAGAATTGATTACAGTTAATTTTCTCTTTTCTCATTGAGCATAGCGCATTATTTACAGTAAGAATATCCTTCGAATTCAAAACTTGATTTCCTTCAGACTCTGTTAGTAATTCTAATAATTTAATCACTGTGCTTCGCAACTGCGCAATCCATATTTTATGTTATTTTGCTAAAATATCTTGGTCTCCCCAATTTCCCTTTTTACTTGGGTTAATACCATGGCTTGATAAGAATGTAATAGAATTACCACAATCGTTTCTTCTTAAAATAAAATTTCTAATTCTCTGCTTTTTGGAATATGGAACATGGCCGAGATAGAAAATATCAATCTGGCCTAAAGTTATTTGATTGATTTCATTTAGGTTGATCTCAAACTTAAGGTCAGTAGAGGAACAGCAGTTCGAAAAGTTTTGGCCAGGGAAGCAATATCTTATGGTGCCTCTAGTTTAATAGTTGGCACAGCAGCAACACACAAAGCAATCAGGTCATCAGTTTCTGTGGCAAAGTATTGTGCCAGGAATGTTGGGAAAGATATCTCAGTTATTGCAGCTAATAATGGAAAGATCTTCTTTGAAAGAGAAGCATCTACTTCAAGTTGCCATGATTTACAAAGTTCTGAGGCAGTTGAATCTAGAGCCAAGAGAAGGAAGCTATTTACAAAAAGTCCCCTGGGTCTTTCTAACACTTCACTATTGCCTGAGGATTCATGTTCACAGTTATCACCATCAAGTAGAGTAGAAGTGGAAGATTCTATGGCATTGATTCCCTATCAGAATCCTGCTGTTATTGGATCACATTCTGGATGGGCATTGCTCAGGAAGGTGCTTCTACATAACCGAAAGTCAAGCTCACCTTCTTCTGCCAAAAAGTCATCTATGATGCAATGGGTCTTTAAGATACAAAGCCGGCAACAGTTTGCAGTTATCTGTCCTGATCATGATCAGAATATTTCTGCTGATGAGACATGTCAGTCTTCAGACTTAGAAAAACATACGGGTGCCATTGTGACACTTGCTGACTGCACTTGCATCCGAAATACTGCTTCAGAGTGGGAGATTCTTCCTAAAGAATTGGAGGGTCTTTCCGAGAAGTACTCGTCAAGATGCAGGTTTTTCAGTTATTCGGAAATACAAACGGCGACATCTAATTTTAGTCATGGTTTGTTCTTCTTTCTTAACTGTTTGTTACTTGGCAGATTCAACTGGTGTTTTGCATCCGTCATTGCTTATTGCATTATTTTCGATTTCTATTGCAGAAAACATAATTGGAAAAGGGGGTAGCAGTAAAGTCTACAGAGGGATTCTTCCGGATGGCAAGGAGCTCGCTGTGAAAATATTGAAGCCCTCTGAATATGTTCTAAAGCAGTTTGTTTCAGAAATTGAGATCTTAACAACATTGGATCACAAGAACATAATCACCCTGTTTGGATTTTGTTTTGAGAATAACAAACTCCTACTGGTTTATGATCTTTTACCTAGGGGAAGCCTAGAAGATACTCTTCATGGTATAGAAAATGTCTCTCTCCTGCAAAACAAATTGTCCTAACAATTTTAGTGGTTTGAGACACTAACTATGCTTTTGAACAGGCAATCAGAGGAATGAAAACCTGTTTGGTTGGGAAGATAGGTATAAGGTTGCTTTGGGTGTGGCTGAGGCATTGGAGCATTTGCACTATGCTGCTGAACCTATCATTCATAGGGATGTGAAATCTTCAAATATTCTTCTTTGTAGTGATTTTGAGCCCAAGGTAATGCATTACTCGATGAAATATGATCCAGATGCACTCGTGCTAAATTATGTGCATATGTACTGAAATTTCTTTTGACTTCTCCAGCTTTCAGATTTTGGACTTGCTGTGTTGTCCTCTAGTTCCACATACCACATTGATAACATCGATGTTGCAGGCACATTTGGGTGAGTTTTGAGTTCATCCCTGAATGTATTGTTTTGCTACTATTCACAGTCACTAAACCAAGCCACCACCCCATCCCTCTCTTTCTGGAGATGAAAAAATTTATAAGGCTTTCTGTTGTGCATTCAACTGAGATACGTCTTTTATGTCAGCTATCTTGCCCCGGAATATTTTATGCATGGGAAAGTTATTGACAAGATTGATGTCTATGCATATGGTGTTGTACTTCTTGAGCTTTTATCTGGTAGAAAACCCATTGAAAACGGACATCCAAAAGGCCCCAAAAGCTTGGTTGTTTGGGTAAGTTTCCTTAATGCTCAAAGATTTGGGAAACTTGAACATGTTTACCTGCTCTCATCTTATAATATCTGTAATCAATATATACCTGCTCTTACTTTACCATTTATCACAATGATCTCCAGGCAAAACAAATTTTAAAGGGAGACAATTTTGGTGATTTGTTAGATCCCAGCTTGGTTGATTCTTATAACCATGATCAACTAGAGAGAGTGGTCCTTGCCGCAGTCCTTTGCATCAGACGTGCACCCCAGTTTCGACCTGAAATTAGTATTGTAAGCTATTTTATTGACTTAGTTTGCTACTTCTTCGCACGGAAATGTATGTGTATTATGTACTATCTGAGTTTGGCATTAATGCATTTCACTTGGTCACTCTAAAACAGGTTGTGAAACTTCTCCAGGGTGACCTAGACGTAATCGAATGGGCAAAGCAAGAGGTTAATACATCAGATGAAGTTGATGCAGTTGAGGGTGAACAATCAGCAACAAACATCCAATCTTTTATTAATCTTGCATTGCTAAATTTGGATGATGACAGCCTCTCTAGCAGTGGCGGAGAGCCAATTATTTCAGTGGAAGATTATCTGCGAAGGAGATGCAGCCGCTCATCAAGTTTTGATCAACAAACAACAACGAATTGAAGTCCCGGTAGCTGAGAGACCTAAGTGCTATTTATTCTTCTGTAAATGTACATAGAAGTCGTGATCTTTCTTGCTATCTATCTGCTCCACATTGCGGAGATCTCATCTGAATGTGAGTTTGCACTGTTTCAGTTGACCTCCGTATCTGGAGCTGTTTTCTTTTGTCCTTTAGTATTGTTTGCGATCCACACGTGCAAGCAAGTGAGAAAATATGCTGTTGATTTTCTGCAGGACAAACTACATATTAATATAAGGTTGCTCTGAGGGCATGAAGAAAGAATTCATGGAACATGTGCATCAACATCTGTTCCTACTTCCTAGATCTACCTGCAAACATTTGAAAAAAAAAAAAAGCCAACTTTACTCCTTTCAAGTAAAACTTTCCATAGATTGGATGTAATACAAAAGAGTTATACAGAACCAGGCTAAGGACCTCATTTAAATCAACCCACATGGTAAAACGAAAGGAAGTGTATTGAAAATGTCAGTTCTTCAGTTCTTCAGTGTCTCAAGCCAGCATCCCCAACTGGAAGACACCTTCTCTTCCAAGCCTATCCTGTCAGAGATATAACCTCACATATCAGTATAGAAAATGCAATTAACCCTGTCTATGTTGTACTAGAGCAAGATGAAAAATTGGAAATATTGTAATTTTTTATAAATCTTTGGCTAGCAAAAGCACCATCCAGCTAAGACATAGACACCAAGACAAACTAGCAAATATATTGATTTTGCAATTTAAATAAGGAAAATAAACTGACAACAGAAATTCCGGTACAACAGAGCTGATGCAACTTATGATTCTTATTGGTAGATTTCAAAAGAAAAGAAAAGAATATAGAAAAAGCAAGGTAGTGGTTAACTTTAGCATTGAAGAATGGAAAGTGAAGATTCAAAGGGCCTTCCCATTGGAGTGCATAAGTGAAATCTTCGAACAAATAGGATATAGTTCCACTTTTGAATTCCATTGTAATAGATCCCCTTTCAATCATCAACCACATGCCAAGAACAGAAATCAGACTCCTACTGAAAGCTAGAAAACCAGAAATCCACAAACATACGTGCAGAACAAAAACCATGAATAAAAAATAAGGAAATTTCAATCGAGCAGATGAACATTAATCTCACCTAAATCCAAGAAAAAGAACAAGAATGAAAAGTGATGGATATTTATTTAGCATCTTATATACGGGTTATCGGATCATCAGGAACATGAAAGAATCACTTTAGGATTTCTGGTAAACAGTATTGCAAATCAACTATTGACAAGAAGGTCAATTTCATGTCAACATTTTAGAATTCATATTCGAACAAATTAAATGGTTAGAAAACAACAAGGCGACATTTATTATGTTCATTTAATATCCCTTACGTTATAGTGGGAACATAATATTTGGAAAATGGCAATTGTTGTTGCCAAAAGGAAACGAGAATCAAGAATTCCAATAAAATAAGTTCCACTCGACATCATCGAACTACGTTGGGTTTGATTCTTCTTATAACAATAAGGAGATACGTAGGCGTCAATTCTTTGCTTCAAGCCATTAATAATATTCAATGCTCTTTCTTAGATTACTCAATGGATCGTTCTAGACTCAGTCCACTTTTGAACCTATCAAAAAGTGTATTGCTTTAAGTTTTTGAGCACTTGTACGCAAAAGCATCTTATTTACAACTCTATCTGCAAAATCAATTTTCTAGGAGCTCACAATACACATTCGATAGCTGCAGATTCACTACTTGCTTTCTGACTGAAGCATCCAAACAATCTCCCGAACATCAGGATCATTTTCTTTCTCTGGAATTAAGTCTAGAATTTTTGACAGTGTCTTTGCATCAGGCATTAAACCACTGTCAAACATTTCCTTAAGATATATCTGAGCATCACCATATTTGCCATTGGTAAGATATCCTTGAACAATGATATTGTAGGTAATACTATTTCTCAAACAACCCCTCTCTTCCATTTTCAAAAGACAATCTTTAACCTCCTGTAATAACCCATTTGCAAGGAAACCTTTTATCATCGTGTTGTATGTCACAACATTAGGATGCAATCCTTTAACGTGAAGACTATCGAAAACACTCTGAGCAGTATCAAGACTCCCACATTTCCATAGTCCTTTAATGATGATGTTGTACATAGCGATGTCAAGATCTACACCTTGGCATTCCAGGGTGTGTAAAAATTCTAAAGCTTCGGTAATACATCCATTTTTTGACAAACCATCCAGCATAATGCAGTAAGAGAAGAAATCAAGCTTCTGCCCTGCCACTTGCATCTCATGAAAAATTTTGGATGCTGTGGCCACCTTTCCAACACGAAACATACCTTGCAAGATGGTACAATAAGTGTCACTTGTTGGAGTTAAACCTTTCTTTCGCATCTCCTGGAAGATATTCATAGCCTTATCAGGTTTCATTTGCTTGAAATATCCATTTATTAATATATTATAGCTATATGTATTAGGAGCCACGCCCGAATCAATCATGGTATCAAGAACTCTTCTTGCTTCCTTTATTTTGCCCTGCAAACAATACCCATCCATTAAAGAAGTATAAGTAACTGCATTAGGATTACAACCTCTTCGAATCATGACTTGGATGATATCCTTCGCGTCTTTAATCTTTCCTTCTTTACAAAAGGCATCAACCACTATACTGAATGTAACAGTATCGGGGAAAATTCTCAATTGCATCATCTCGTGAAGGAGCATTTTAACCTCCTCCCATTTTTCCAAATTACAGAAACAATGAATCAAGCAATTGTAAGTGACAACATCCGGGGTGATTCCCTTCTCGACCATCTCAGCTGAAAAGGAAAGAGCTTTGTCAATCATCTTCTCTTTGCACAGGCTGTCAATGACGGTGTTGTAAACAACAATATCAGGCTTGCAGCTACCATTTTCCATTATTCTGAGGAATTGAATGGCAGTGTTGGTGTTACCGACCTTGCAGAGACCATCAATTATAATACCATACGTAATGACATTTGGTTGACACAATCTTTCGTGAATTATCCTCTTGAATAGTTGTTGGGCTTCAGGAGTTCTATGGGCATCAAAGAGTCCTTTAAGCAGTGTGTTAAAAGTGAAAACATCATGCACACAACCACGCTTGAAGAAACTACCAAATACAGAGAGCCCAAAATCGACCCGACCAATGAGACAAAAACCACGAATCGCTGTATTCATGGTGACTTCATTCACAGTAATTTTTCTTAAACGGCACATGTCTCTGTAAAGAGAAATAACAGCCGAATAATGCTTTAACTTAACAAGACGACCAAGCAGTTGGTTGAAGTCAATAACAGAAGGTAGAGGCTTCAATCTCCCCATTTCTCTGCATAAGGTAATGGCATCTTCCAGATTATGGATTTCATCAGTAAACCCAGATCTAAACCTCTCTTTAGAATGAACATTTGAAGCGGAAACAAATTGGGTAGAAGGAGAAGAAGTACCTCTGCAATCGGTTGTTGTCTCCTTCACCGGCCAGCCACGCCGGAAGAGGGCTTTTCTTGCGGTCATCATCCCATAAGGATTCTATGTCTGGCAAGGGACATTGGACAAACAAAAAAATGGGGAAATCTTTCGTAAATTAAACACGAAATTGAGTAAGAAAGGAAGAAGGATAAAAATAGAAGGAAAAAAATTAATTTAAGGAAAAGAAAGAGAAATAAAATAAAATAAAATTTGAAACAAATAAAGCAAAAGAGGGAAATAATATATATATTTTTTGGTGAAATTAAAAGAAACAAAATAGAAAACCATAACTTATAGCAATCAAACTATTTTATATTATTTAAAAATAGAATTCAAAATAAAATTAGTATCGAATTCATTTAAATTTTAAGAAAAATCATAAAATATATTATGATATTACTTTATAATTCATACTTCAATCAAATTCTGCATATACTTATTTAATTATCTCAAAAAACAATTTTTTAGTAAAAGTATATAATCTCATTATTTGACGTTAACAAAAAATTAAAAACTAATGTACACTAATACTATACCAACATAAATTAGTTCTTTTAAACTTACAAAAAAATTTTACTCTCACACCATCAAGAACGGCTCCAAACACATTTATGTGCGATTCTGTCACATCACTATAAATTTTAAATTATCTAAGATTTAATTATTTTTTTAAAGTTTAATATGGATAAAAGTGTGAATAACAAATAACTTATCATAAATACTTAAAAATAACCATAAACTAATTTTTAATTATCGTATAATCTTTATATATTAAAATAATTCACGAATGTTATTATCTTAAAAATATCTGTTAAGTCATTAATGTAGGCAAGACAAACGTGACCCATGTGCCCTTTTTAGATGAGCTTTTTCCTTTCATCGGGTAGCTATTTATTGAAATTTGAAGATATTCAAAATCAAATAAGAACTGCCTTTTTGTCTTTATATCCCAATATAAAATCTTTGATTTATTTTACTTGTTTCCAATAAGATTTTCTTTAATCTTTCTAGTCGAATCATCGTGGCTGAATCAACCCTCTTTATTGCACCACGAAACACCTTTCTTCAATATTCGAAGGCAACAATAAGCAATGCCCCATTATTGTGAGATCTGTTTAAATCAATATTTTTAAAATCAGACCAAATATCAAATTGGATTTATAAAAGAGTTAAGCTCGGATTAGATTCTACCGGATTTGTTTATTTTTTATTTTTTAGTAATTTTTATAAATATAAATTAAATAATATAGCATAAAAATTTATGTGAAAGTAAATTTTTTATTTTTTAAACAAAGTTTATATTTATTTTGTAAGAAAAAACATATGTTATATAGTTTAGTATTAATTTTATTATAAAAATAATAATTTTGATGTATGGAAATATTATTATAAATGAATAAAAAGTTCCAGTACAAAAGTATTGTAAAAATTTTGATTTCCAAAATAACATTTTATTATAACGAAACAAAATGAAACACAAAAGATCATGTGGTACAATTAGAGAATGCTTCTCATATAATCTTAATAACTCAGGTTTGGTTCCCACCAATAGCAAATTTTAAATTTTATGTAATAATCAGGTTGAGCCAATCTGATACGGTTTTGATCGGTCAAACTTGGTCAACTCCAGTTTTTTATCTAGAGCTATTTTCAAGTTTAACCGAACCGAAGACCTAAACCTCCCTTACGGGAGAAATTTAAGTGTGGGGGTGTAAGCCAACTTGGCTACCCCCACTCAGCATCAAAGGTATTGGTAGGTTATTAGAAAGATGGAAGTTATGAGAAGGTTAAAAATTAGTTTAGGATTATTTTTTAATATTCGTGATAAGTTTTTGGTTATAGTAGATAATTTATCCTAAATATATTAAAAATATTAATTAAAGACTACGAATAAGATTTTGATTAATATTTTATTCATATAACAATATAACAGTGAGTTACATAAAAATATATAATTATATATCCAAGTGAGTATGAAATATCTCTATTTGTATTTCAGGTTGTCTCTCCCATATATTGAAATATATAAATATAATATATTTTTATATGGCAAGTGTTCTTAATAAACTCTTTACCTTTAGGTTTTTCATCGTTTGCTCAAATCTTACTAGAGAAGGAAAAGTTAGTTATTTTAATAAAACTCAAATGCAGTTCATAATTTTTGATTATGTTAAAATAAACATTCAATTTCAAATTGAGTGAATAAATATAAATTATGAAATAGAAAAGGTTACTTTTTAATTTTTTTTTTACAAAAAATAATATTTTATTCTGGTATAAAACTTATAATCACTCTATTCGGAGTGATTATAATCTTATTTAAACACTTAGTTAACAATTTCATTAATGAGAAAGATATAGAAATAACTTTTAAAAAAGCTAAAAATGCTCAATTTTGAATGAAAACATAGTTTTATTATTGGTGATAAATATAGTTTTAAACCCTATGATTTAACTATAAGAAATTTTATTTAATCCAATAATAAAAAAAATTTGTCAATGCCGATAATGAGGACGAAATAACCTAAAAACCCTAAAAATTTTGTAATGCTTCCTTCCTTCCTACTAGACAAAAAGAAGAAATTGTTGGCTAAAATAAATAAATGAAAATTCAATCAAGAAAAAATTCCAAAATTTCCCAACTTGGAAAATATGATTTTCTCACATCAGACATGGCAAGAGAATGAACTTGAGACAAGATTTCAGTGGGTTGAAGAAGTCTCAAAAGATCCTGCAAATGGCAGATACTTTAGGCTTTAAAAAAATGGGAAAAAAAAAAAATCTCTAAACAGTGATAGAGCAGAAGTAGTTGCAGTCCATTCCTCCAACAAGTGCATGAAGAAGACCAGCATGCCACTCCCTGCACACAAAAGATGAGTGATCAGCTAAATTCTGGAGCCTAGAAACTGTAGATAAAAGGAAGTAGGTCAGAAATTTAACCAGTATGAAGAACAAATCCAGTGAGGTATATAGGTAGGGCTCCTTTGCAGAAGCAGTTGAAGTGAGTACCTTTGCTGTAAATCAATGGTAATCAGGTACCTAGAGGTCTTTCAAGACACGGCAAAGGTAAATAATACTAATCCTCGAGATGAGGGCATAAGGAGGTTAGGGGAGTGGTAGGTGTAAAAAAAAAAATTAATAAATAAATAAAAATAAAAACTCAAGGGTTTCTGTCACACCAAAATGTATGGAGGTAAACCCATGACATGTTGCTTCAATCTTCAGGAGCTAAAATTCCAGATGCAGAACAGCAGGCTAATTTTAATTAGGCAAAATGCTGAAACATTGCCATGGTTCCTGAGAAATTGTTGTGGCTTGCAATGTCCACGATATTATCAGGTGAGGATTTCAGAGATCTGAGGAGTCCTTAGCTGTATCAGCTGCATACAGACATGATATTCAGATTAGGAAATTGGGCTCCTTCCAAACTCCATCATCCAGGGAAAAAAAGCTCTGTCATGAGTTCTGCAGCAAATGACCGGGGTCTCTGTCATATATGTGATAGGAGAATCTCTTGTACATAGACAATTTCGATTGAAGAGGAAATTCAAATATTCTTTCTGATGCGGAATTACTAAAACTAAGTATTATGCAATGCGTGCCAATTATACTAGAAAAACATCATTGAAGACCCAAGATTGTTAAGGTAACAATAATCAACCAAATGATATTTTATAATTAGAATAGAAGCACAATGAACTCTGTCCTTGATATTCTCTTCTCTTTCAGAGCATAACTGAAAACTGTAGGCAAGTACCAGATGCAAAGGAAAGACAATGCCTTCTGCTTTATTTTGCAAATTCAAGTTCTTTTCCACATTAGTTTTGGTCTCAAATCTATACTAAACATCCCAAGTAAAGAGATCCCAGTAAAATATTGAGTTGGAAAGCTTTTCTAAAGAATTTGTTGTAACAAGTGTTAATGCTTATCCCCACACAACCCAAGAAAGATGCATATCAACAAACAAACACATGCATGAGGAAACAACATATTTACCTTTATTCAGATGTGATCGGGGAAATGAAGCACATTTGGAAGCTGATTCTTTTGAAGCTTGCTTGCCTCATTTGTGGCTTAATTTCTTGTAGTTGTAGCTGTGGCATAGTTTCTTCAGTGAAGGAAAAAATTGTAGAAATATGATAGAAAAGGGAAAAAATAAGGAAGAAGATGAATTCAATGGAAAAGAAGGCAGCATCATCTTTTCTTCCAGTTCCTTCTCTTTCCTGAAGACCTTTATTCCTTCGCTAGTCATAAGAACAAAAGGTCCCCTACCCAGTTGGAATAAAGGTCAAATCTACAAGAAAACACAAAATTTTTTAATTTTTTTAGAGGTCCTCCTCCCTTTTAGATCCTTTCTCCAAGAAAAAAAAAAAATCCAATTCATTTTATTATGCTTACTACCTTGCTTCATTGACTACTGTTGTTGGGATTTACCTCTTCTTTCTCAATTTTCTCTCCAATGCATGCTTTTTTAGGTCAGCATTGTTTGTCTTGATTCTTTTTCGTTTCCCTTTTCAGATTAGGACATCCTGGGAAATCAAATTAGTAATGAGAGAACAAAAAGCTAAAGGGAAGGCAACTACCAATCGCTCTTTATCACTACAAAAACAAACATTTCATTGTCGAGTAAGCACATACAAAAATGTTCATCATATACTTCTGCAAGAATAGCCGAGCATATACACTTCTTCTGCAAAAGAAATACCTTAGTAAGAACTTGCAAAGCAGAGATTAAGGTTGCTCTGAGGGCATCAAGAAAGATTTCATGGAACATGTGCATCACCATCTGTTCCTAGATCTACCTGCAAACATTTTTAGGAAAAAAGAAAAAGAAAAAAAAAGGCAACTTTACTCTATCGAATAATACTTTCTGTCTTGAGATTGAATGTTCCATTTGTAATGTAACAATGTCAATTTTTTGAAAATTTGAACTAATTTAAAAAATGAGACATTTAATTCTAAACTATTCAATAAAGAGAGTGAGGGAGTAATACAAAAGAGTTATACAGAACCAGGACCAAGGAATTCATCCAAATCAACCCACATGGTAAAACCAAAGGAAGTGTATTGAAAATGTCAGTTCTTCAGTGTCTCAAGCCAGTATCCCCAACTGGAAGACACCTTCTCTTCCAAGCCTATCCTGTCAGAGATAAAACCTCACAGTATCAGTATAGAAAATGCAATTAACATTGTCTATGTTGTATTAGAGCAAGATGAAAAATTGGAAATATTGTAATTTTTTGTAAATCATTGGCTAGCAAAAACACCATCTAGCCAAGACATAGACACCAAGACAAACTAGCAAATATATTGATTTTGCAATTTAAATAAGGAAACTAAATTGACAACAGAAATTCCAGTACAACAGAGCTGATGCAACTTAAAATGATTCTTATTGGTAGATTTCAAAAGAAAAGAAAAGAATATAGAAAAAGCATGGTAGTGGTTAACTTTAGCATTGAAGAATGGAAAGTGAAGTTTCAAAGGGCCTTTCCATTGGAGTGCTTAAGTGAAATCTTCGAACAAATAGGATATAGTTCCACTTTTGAATTCCATTGTAAAAGATCCCCTTTCAATCATCAACCACCTGCCAAGAACAGAAATCAGACTCCTACAGAAAGTTAGAAAACCAGAAATCCACATACGTGCAAAACAAAAACCATGAATAAAAAATAAGGAAATTTCAATCGAGCAGATGAACATTAATCTCACCTAAATCCAAGAAAAATAACAAGAATGAAAAGTGATGGATAATTATTTAGCATCTCATATTCGGGTTATTGGGTCATCAGGAAACCCGAAGAATCACTTCAGGATTTCTGGTAAACAGTATTCCGAATCAACTATTGACAAGAAGGTCAATTTCCTGTCAACATTCTAGAATTCATATTCTAACTAATTAAATGGTTAGCGAACAACAAGGCAACATTTATTATTTTCAGTTAAGATCCACTACGTTATAGTGGAAACACAATATTTGGATAATGGCAATTATAAATGGCAAAAAGAACCGATAATCAAGGATTCCAATAAAATAAATTCCACTCGACATGATCAAATTATGTTGGTTTTGATACTTCTTAGAGCAATAAGAAGATATGTAGGCGGCAATTCTTTGTTTCAACCCATTAATAACATTCAATGCTCTTTCTTGGATTACTCAGACGATCTTTCTACACTCAGTCCACCTATCAAGTGAATTGTTTTTAGTTTTTGATCCTTTGTATGCAAAAGCATCTTAAATAAACAAAACACTCAAAACCCATCTGCAAAATCAATTTTCTAGGATCTCACAATACACATTCGATAGTTGCAGATTCACTACTTGCTTTCTGACTGAAGCATCCGAACAATCTCCCGAACATCAGGATCGTTTTCTTTCTCCGGAATTAAGTCTAGAATTTGTGAGAGTGTCTGTGCATCAGGCAGGAAACCACTGTCAAACATTTCCTTAAGATATGTCTGAGCATCACCATATTTGCCATTGGTAAGATATCCTTGAACAATGATATTGTAGGTGATACTGTTTCTCAAACAACCCCTCTCTTCCATTTTCAAAAGACAATCTTTAACCTCCTGTAATAACCCATTTGCAAGGAAACCGTTTATCATCGTGTTGTATGTCACAACATCAGGAGACAATCCTTTAACGTGAAGACTATCGAAAACACTCTGAGCAGTGTCAAGCCTCCCGCATTTCCATAGTCCTTCAATGATTATGGTGTACATAGCGATGCCAAGATCTACACCTTGGCTTTCCAGGATGTGTAAAAATTCTAAAGCTTCACTAATACACCCATTTTTTGACAAACCATCCAGCATAATGCAGTAAGAATGGAAGCTATACTTCACACCAGCTTCTTGCATCTCCTTAAAAATTTTACAAGCTGTGGTCAGCTTTCCAACCCGAAACATACCTTGCAAGATGGTATTAAAAGTTTCAGTTGTTGGGGTTAAACCTTTCCTTTGCATCTCCTGGAAGATATTCATGGCCTCATCTGTTTCCATTTGTTTGAAATATCCATTTATTAATATACTATAGCTATATGTATCGGGAGTTAGGCCTGAAGCAATCATGGTATCCAGAACTCTCCTTGCTTCCTTTATTTGGCCCTGCAAACAATACCCATCCATTAAAGAATTATATGTAACTGCATCAGGATTACAACCTCTTCGAATCATGACTTGGATGACAACCTTCGCATCTTTAATCTTTCCTTCTTTACAAAAAGCATCAACCACTATACTGAATGTAACAGCATTTGGGATAATTCTGAATCGCACCATCTCATCAAAGAGCCTTTTAACCTCCTCCCATTTTTCCAAATTACAGAAACAATGAATTAAGCAACTGTAAGTGACAACATTTGGGGTGATTCCCTTCTCGACCATCTCAGCTGAAAAGGAAAGAGCTTTGTCAATCATCTTATCCTTACACAGGCTATCAATGATAGTGCTGTAGACAACAATATCAGGTTTGCAGCCTCCATTTTCCATTAATCTGAGGAACTGAATGGCAGTGCTGGTGTTACCTACCTTGCAGAGGCCATCTATTATAGTACCATACATAATGACATCCGGTTGACACAATCTTTCATGAATTATCTTCTTGAATAGTTGTTGGGCTTCAGGAATTCTATCAGCGGCAAAGAGTCCTCTAAGCAGAATGTTAAAAGTGATAACATCATGCACACAACCGCGCTTAAAGAAGCTACCAAATACAGAGAGTCCAAAATCGACCCGACCAATGAGACAAAAACTCTGAATGGCCGTAGTCATGGTGACTTCATCTACCGGAATTTTCCTTAAACGGCACATGTCTCTGTAAAGAGAGATAACAGCAGAATGATGCTTTAACTTAACCAGACGGCCAAGCAGTTGACTGAAGTCAGTAGCAGAAGGGAGAGGTTTCAACCCCACCATTTCTCTGTATAAGGTAAGGGCATCTCTCAGATTATGAATTTCATCAGCAAAACCAGATCTAAACATCTGTTTAGAATGAACATTTGAAGCGGAAACAGATTGGGCAGAAGAAGAAATACATCTGCAATCACCTGTCGTCATCTTCATCGGCCAACCACGCCGGAAGAGGACTTTTCTTGTCATCATCATTGGATGAACAAACAGAAATATAAACCTAGCTGTTAAAAGGGCAATTCTCGATCCAATTAACCTTCAAAGGATAAAGTAATGCTATGACACTTAATTAAATTTTAATTTTTTTTAAAAAAAAATGTTAAGGATTAATTTTGACTAAGAATTTTTTATTTGTTTTTATCGGTATAACAATTTGCCACAAATTTACTATATGAAATTCGATGCATTTTAATTTCTCTAAAATCAATTATATTTTTTGAATTTCACACTCATTTTTAACTTTATTTGAACTTTTTTGCCAAAGTCACCTTATTATTTTACATTTTTTTTAAATTTTACAACCAAACAATAAAAGAGAAGAGAGGGTACAAAGAGCTAGGAAGATGTGAAAATTTAAAGTAATCATCATTAATAAGATAATCTAAAATCGGTAAAGCTCAGATTACCTCAGGAGTTTATGGTTATAATTTATTCTTAAAGATTTAAGGCATTTGTATATAAGTTTTCTAAATGATTATCAAGTCAACCGGGAAACGGAGGTGATGCACCCTAAAATATTCATAGTGGTAAAACTATATAAAAAAAGTATATATATATTCATATGTATGTATGTCTATATATATATATATATATAGAAATTATATAATGAGTATAATTAATCAACTTATATTAGACAAATATTAAATACACCTAAAATTTATTTTATCTTTTCATAATTTTAGGTTTAAAAATATATTAAAAAATAATATTTAAATTCTCCATCATCAAAATTTTAACAGTTCGTCATTGTTAACATTTCCATACATTTTATATATAATAGAAAAGCATGGCTCTGTACACCATTTAGCATTGAAGAGGTTAAATCTAAGGTCCTTCCCTTCGGAGTGCACAGTAACATCATAAAAGAAGCTGAACACATCTTGTATATTCCCTTGTAATAACTCCAACTTCCCTCATCAACCACAACAGAGCGGCAAGAACTCAGCTCTTATTGCAAAAATAAGACACCCCTAACGAAAGCTAGAAAATCATAAATCGACATCAAGAACAAAGTTCAAATGATTTTCGAATTTGAAAGTTGGCAAATTTAGTTACAATGCACCAGCTGATCCTAATTTACTAGATTCGAAGTTCTAATTATGAACCTAATACCAAGAAACATAGGCTTTGCACATCATCCTGAAGACTAAATTTGAAGTAGAAAATTGATAAAGACGACTCAGTAATAGAATCACTAGTTCACAGTTTCAAAGGGCAGAAAACTCAGAACACCAGTAGAAGATGTAACTGTTCAAAAAGGACTAAGAAAAAAAAAAAAAGAAGAGTTAAAAAGTCACCTTATGTAACTATATTATGGCTGATAACATATGATGCTGAAAGAAAATACAAGGGAAGCTGGGACTTAGAAACATTCAGTTGAAAAATTCTGGTGAAAGTAGAAAGACAGAACAAAATGTCAAATGTGATGAATCATGGATATGTATGTATTCTTTCAGATATATATACACATGGAAACAAAACCATTAATAAGCAAAATGAAATAACTTTCCAAACCAGTCGGTACTGCAATCCTGGCAATTTCAGCCAGTTGTAAAGTGAACTTTGTTCTCGCCCATTAAAATCCTTGCAACATACTGTTGATAATGTTGTAAGCGAATTTATTGGGCTTGATTTTTCATTTGAGTAGGTGAACATGATCTACAGATCTAGAGCTTCAAACATTAATTTATGTTCATCTAAGGAAAAGAACAAGAATGAAGAATGTATTGCTTTTTCAGCAAATCAATGCAGAAATAACTTACATACACAAAACAATTTAATGAATACCACAGCAAACCAAAAGAAGAGCAATGAGCAGAAGAAAAAGGAAACCAGTTGTCAAGCACGACACGTAGTAACTCAAAACTCACCTGCGACGTCAATTTTCTAATATCTCAAAGTACTCATTTCCTACTGAACTGAATAGGAGACTAAGAGATCACTAGCCATCATGTGAGAAAAGCCTTCTTCAAATCTGTAGTCCTTCCATTGTATTAGTTTCACTGGAGCAAATCATCTGAATTATCTCTTGAACATGAGGGTCATTTTCTTTCTCTGGAATTAAATCAATTATTTTTCAGACTGTCCAAGCATCAGGAAGGAAATCCGGAGAGGGGAGGGGAGGGAAAACAAAACGAAATAAGTTATATTTAAGTTAGGGAAAACAAGACTACCTTTAGTTCTCATAGAAGGATCATTTGAGTCCAAAGATAATTAAACCCATAGTCCTCAAGGAACAGTTGCACGCTTATTCTTCAGAAGGGATACAAAATTCAGCAGAATCAAATATAAAACCCACTCAACAAAAATAAAGACCCATGTTATTCAGATCAACAAGATAGAGCAAATTCAGCTGCTGGAGAATGATTTCATATAAGCCAAATCCATAAGGGAAAACAAATAAGTTTTAGATAAATAATTGGTAAAGATTGTTGCCAAAGCAGCATGATGAAAAAAGTGAGCTCCTACATGAAATATACCGTGTTGCTACAAATTTCAGCTGCTAAAGAAAGCAAAACAAGCAATATAGACAATGCTAATTATTTTCTCCTTTTAAGGGGACCGGTTTTGTAGCCACCCTTAGTGGGCTTCCCCCAAGGTGTACGTGAACCTTTTCCATGACTCCCACTACTTTTACTTCTCCCTTCACCACCTCCATGCGGATGATCAACGGGGTTCATTGCAACACCTCTTACCACTGGCCTCCGGCCCAGCCAACGACTCTGTCCAGCCTTTCTTAACTTCTTTGTTCCATGCTCTGGGTTTGACACCTGTCCAACTGTTGCTCTACACCTTACATCTATTGTTTTCTTTACCCCAGATGGTAATTTCACCTCACAAAACCTGCAAGATAGACATTTTTTTTATTCACTGCCAAAAAAAAAGCCAACAGTTCTCTTTATATTCTGTTCCAAGAATCAAATGCTTAACACTTTAAAATCATGAATTAAAACTCATGAGATGTTCTGCGGCAAGGACTTACTCAGTAGCACCTTTCCCAAAAGAGCAGATATTCTGAAAGTTATTCAAATTCTGAACCTTTCATAATGACCATCATATTGTTACAAGAACACAATGCCACCAGGTAACTCTGATCTAATTTAGCATAATCAAATTACAACCCCTAACCGCTTTTGCAAATTAACTTGATCTACGAAGGATTCTTACAGCAAAGAATCAAGGATATATTCCTGACTTTGGTCCAATAAGAAGGAATCATATAACTTAGCACAATGTCTATAACAGGATTATGAAAAAGATTGCAAATTGACATTTCCTGACAATATTTCAAAGCCTTCCGTCATTCATATACGCATCACTTCAAAAATAAACACCTCAATTCAATTCGGCAACTTAAACTTTACATCTAAAGCAACACCTTATAATAAGGAGGAGAGGGCAAGAATTTCCTTAATTACCTAGCACCTTGAGCACTCGGCTCAGTGAGAATCTTGGCAACCGTTCCGGCAGCTCGAACCAGTTTCCCTCCTTGTCCAGGTCGCAGCTCAATGTTATGAATTAGGGTCCCAATTCGCATCATCGACAGCGGCATACAAGACCCGATTTGTGAACTGATATCCAATGTAAACATCTGGTTCACCATCGATTCAGTTATTCTTTGATTTGCCGCTTCAGCAGCATCTATAAATGAATATAAATTCAAGAAAATTTGAAAAAATTGCACAGAATAACTAAAATTCGGGAGAAAAAAAAAAATCTAAGAATACTATACTATACGTGAAGAGAAACTGCGAATGTTGTTCCCATGGAGTAGGCTGCGGAGGAGAGTTGATGAAACTCTAGACATTGCCATTAGTGTGAGCTTATCAGTTGTCCTCAGAACAATTTTTTTTTCCTTCGTCTCACAGAAGTCTCAGGAGAAACCTCTTGGGGAAGGGTTTCAGAGAACCTGTTCACATTAGCCGTTTTTTTACTTTTTAATTTTTTTCCCCCGGTTTTTGGTTCTTGCGAAGGGATCACCTTGAATGAATTTACGTGAGTCGTTTTAAATCATTAAAAGGACACAAAGAAGACTTAATCAAAATATTGAAAAATTTCTTAGTTAAATTACTTAGGAAATTAAAATAGAAATACTTTAAAGAGATAATATTAGAAAAATAGCAATAAATATTTGTCAAATTTTTTAAATAAATTTATATTAAAAAAATAATATTAAAAAGTGAAGTATATTTTGAATTAGATGAAATATTTAAAAGTTATTGAAACAATAACCGAAAAATGACTCATTTAGTACTTGATATTTTGTTCATTCATTAATTCTTAAATCAAGTTTTTTTTTATTATTAAGTTGCTACTTAAATATTTTACATGTGATCAATTTTTTATCTACCATCAAATAATAACAAAATAATATTATTTTTAAAACTATTTTCGTTTTTACTTTACTCTAAAGTAATAAAGAAAAAACCAAAATATATAACAAATTTACCCCAAATCAAAGATTGCATTGTAATCCAACTTCAGGGGAGAAGATCATGGAACTATAACGATTTCAAGTGGTAATGGCTTTAGTAATAATAATTAGGAGTTTTTATTGTATAACCATAGTCAACCCAATCTAACCTAAGAATGAATTTGATAATGCCAGTTTCTGTTGGGAATTGGAGTTGTGTTCTCAAGAAAGGAAACTCATTCAGAAAATCCTTCAATGCTAAATTAGATAATCAAATTAAGTTGCAATCAGCTTCTCATTTACTTTCTCTCAAAATTTCAGGCCCCAAAACAATAAAAAATCATAATCAAATTATATCTCTTCTTGCATTGTTGAGAAGCGAAGAGGCCATGGCTTTTCTTCGAATTTTATTCACTTCTTTTTGCCCCCACCACCACATTCCATTGCCACTTTCTGTGAGTTCAGTTCACTGATACTTCTTGCGAACTTGGGTATGGTGACCGAATCTTATTGACTTGCCCTGCAATTATCAACTGAAATGAATTTGGGATAAATTTGATGCGAATGGGTTTGGGTTTTTCTTTATTACCTTTGGAGATAAGAAAAAGACTAAAATAGTCTTAAAAATAACATTATTATGCTAAGATTTGATGATATGCACTAAATTGTTCATTCGTAAAATGTTTAACTATCATCAATCTCTAAAAAATAATTTAAAAATCTTTAAATGAATCAAATATCAAGTACTAAATGAGTTATTTTCCCAACATTGGTCTCAAACTTTTAAAATAGACCCCAAAACTTTTATCATCTTATACAATTATAACTATAAATATATGTGATAAAAAATATTTTAAATATAACAAACATATAATTATTATTTATTAATTCTTCTAAAAGGAAGATTAACTTCTTATATTATGTGACGGAGATAATAATATATTTTTATTAAATATTTTCATTCAAATTGTTTAATATAAAAAAAAATCTAATCTTCTTCACACCAAAAAAAAAATTTAATAAATAAAAAATAAAGAAAGCCCCTAGTGAGGTTTTTATATAAAAAGTTTTCTTTTTTCTTTTTCCTCCTTATAAAAGTTGAATATCTATTTTAATTTAATATATATATACAAAGATTAAAAAAAAATACAAAACTTAGTAAGTATTATTATGGCCTTAATTAATAAAGTTGAATTAATATTCCCTTGGAATCAAAAATCTAAGGAGCTATTTTGGTTTTGGAGAAATAAGAGTTCATAATTGTATTATTATTCTCTCCTCTACAGTCATAATCATAATATATGTGAAGGAACAGCCATCAGAACAAAAACAAATGAAGTACTACTAACCTTTTTTTCACCCCTAAAATGGCTAACTTTCCAGACCATCTCAGGCATGAAAAATAGTCCTCCTCTGTATTAAAAGAATGCATTTATAAGAAATAGTCCTCTTCCTTTTCGTCATTTACAGGTTGTGCAGAAAGAAAGATGACAGACAGTGTCTCATGTTTCTCTAGATGGCCATGTGAAGTAGAGGAAGGCGTTCCGCCATCATTGCAGGAAATGAAGATTATGTGTGAAACATCAGCCAGGGTACAGTAGACGTAGAGAATGCATCCCAATCGTAGCCATTGTAGACCATGTTCAACTTAGGCTCCCTAATGGGTGGTGCGAGATCAGATAAATGCAATTTTATAAATTAGCCTTGTCATGAACCTGATTTAGACAGCTCCCCTCTCAACCACTGTCCATCATTCCCTCAATTGCCAGTCAAGCTTCAAATTTGTATGACGTCTAAAGATGCCACATTCAAAGCATAGGATTGTTATTTGTGAGTCTGCGACATACAAGAACCATAGATTTTTAATTATCTTATGTGCTACAAGTTCAAGCACGCATACAATAATAAATTTAAAGGAGCTTACTTGTTCAGAGATAAATTCAGTAAAAGCCCGTTGTGAAATGAACAGGAAACCCGACATGTGAATGCTTTGGCTGAATGTAAGAAATGAACACACGTTGATGGGTTTATTTACTTTCACAAACGCATCCAAGACTCTGAATGGAACACGCATCAATAACCAAACAAACAAGTAAAATGCAGTTCCAAATCAGGAGCAAGTTGACCAGAATGGATTCCAGCTGATTAACCACAATAAAATATTTCACCACATAAGATGAGGCTTCAAAAAAAAAAACAAAAAGAATGTAGAGATAAATTGTAATGTGACAAAGACTCACAAAAGTACATACAGAGAAAAGTGAAGGACAAATTGTAATATGACAAATTTCGCTATGAAATAACAAGAACATGTTCGCCTTAAAGCATACGAGGATGAGTATCCAAGTAGATTTCATTAGCATATCATCAAAATGCATTATAAGAAATGAAAACGAGTATATTATCACAAGCTATCTGACCTGTATCCATGAGTACCTGAAATCTCGTTAAGACCATGTAGCAAATCCAGAAACATAAACCCCCATGCTTTTCAATACAAGTTCTACTCAAGAACAATACCTGATTCATTCCAAAACAAATTAGTTTTACCTTTTACAAGAAATCCCACAGTCTGTGACGCCAAAGGCCTAACCTAGCTCCAACTTCCACATGGAATGAGATAATGAACTGCTGAAAACAAACAAATAAATAAATAAATAAAATCACATACACAAGATTTGATTTCAGAAGCCAGAGGACATCTTTGGTTTACCCTTCTCCCGATGTGTAAAATAGAAGGAAAACATACCTGATTGTCTGGGAATGAATATATACTTGTATTTGTTTGTTGTGGGGTGGGGTGTGTGTGTGTGTGTTGGGGGGGGGGGGACCTGCAATTGGTATCCGTCAGATGTTACTAGTTAAAACCATTGGATATACAGTAGCCCATAAATTGCATACTTTGGTCAAGTGCATAAGTTTAGCTGAATGAGCTCAATTGGATTTTATCTTTCCAGCCAGATCATGAACTTGTATCAAATTAACCAGGAAAATGCTAAGATATATTTAAGTATATATTAATTTGGAAAATGCTGATATATATATATATATATATGTGTGTGTGTATATATATATAAATGTGTGTATATATATATAAATAGAGAGAGACACACACACATGTACTGTGCATTTTTCGGATCATCCACTAAGAATACAAACAACAGTTATGAAGGTTACCTTGTAAACATTTTTCTTGCCGACCCCTATAGAAAAGCTGTCATCTCTTGTAAGGCTTGAGATGATACTTTTCAAATTCTGAACCAAAAGTTATTGATTCTTCCTCTAGTTTTTTCTTCAACCGTCTCCAAGTCCTTAACATGTCAGATTGAATTAAACCTCGGTACAGTGTGTCAAAAGTGATTTTCTGTGGAAGATACCCCTTCTCTATCATCTCCACAAAATACTCGCATGCCTCCCTCCACTTCTGTTTGTCACAGAAACCATGAATCAATGTTGTATATGAATCCAAATCAGGTCCTATCCCACTTGCCTTGATATCCTCCCAAATTTCCCTTGCCAGCCCCAGCTTGTCCAACATCATAAACATCCCTAACAATATATTGTACGTATGCATGTCCGGCATACACAAAGAACCACCTTCCTTCATTTTCTTGTACAACCTCATGGCACCCTCCACATCTTTTCTCCCTCTATACTCTTTAAAGAAACAATTATAAGTTGCAGCTGTAGTGCTAACACCATCAGACACCATCTCAACCAACAACTTCTCAGCATCCTCAACCCTTCCACAGGAGCAGAGGCACTTGACAACAGATGTATAGGTAGCAATACTCGGGCATATCCCTCTATCTTTCATCATCTTCAGCTTCTCAAGTGATAACCCTGGCTTATGTGCCCTACTGTAGACGTGAAGCAAAATTGAGTAACTCCTAACATCAGGCTCCAAGCCTCTTTGACGCATTTCATCAAGCACCTCCTCCGCTTCCCTTATCACCCTATCAAACCTTTCCTCTGGATGCAGACTTGCCCTTCTACAAATCCCATTTAACATCACGTTATAAGTTACCACATTAGGCTCAATTCCTTTATCCATCATCTCCTTGAAAAACCTCTTCGCCATCTTAATATTTTTCACTTTACACCACCCATAGATCATAATTGTATAAATTCTTTCATTCAATTGAATTCTCCACTTTTCTCTGTTAAATAGTTCTGTCGCCAGTTTCACATACCCATACTTGCAAAGGGTATCAAGAAGGAAAAAAAATCGAAACTCTGAAAAATCCTCACCGCTAATTCCCTTTTCTCCATCCTCTATGAAGATATGCATTTCACTAAAAGCCCTCACCGCCTGCTTAGTAAGCCCAGCAGAAATTAATCTCCTGATCAAAATATAAAACGTGGTGAAATTGGGCTTGCTAAAATTACAATTTTTCCCCTGGTCCATCTGTATAATGAGTTGCCAACCAACGTCAAACTGGCGGACCTTGCACAGAATATCAATCAGGAGATTGAAAGCAGTTGTGTCATGGACATAGTAAGGGTGGCGCTGGTTGGTGTAATTGAAGAAGGCGAGAGCAACTTTGGAAGAGTGGCAGAGGCGGAGGAGGATTTGGTGAACTAAAGTCGGGGTGAGAACTATTCCGGTGAGTTGAAGAGAAGATTCGGTAGCGTGAAAAGGGTTGTGGTGTTGGAGAAGGATTTGGGAAACCATGTCTGCGTCTTTTGAAGGCTGGAGCTTTGGGAGCTCGGGCTTGACGTCTGTTTTGGAGAAACATGGCTGCTGTTCTGGCTCTTCAGAATCAGAATAACGAAAGGAAAAAGAAGATGATGAGAATAAACGGTAACACCAACAAATGTGAGGAACAGCTTTTCTGCAAAAGAAAACAGCCATTTTTACGGGAGCTCCACAGACCGGAAAGCAGCCTGGCTCCCCCCCGTTTGAAATAGTCGTCTTTCACATGTCAAAAGAAATGTATTTTCCTAAATAAATACAAACGTCAGTACTCCAAGGTTTTCAAAATTTAGGTTTTTCCTCCAACTTTCAACAATCTGGTTTTTAGTTTCTTGCTACTAAACTATATGAAAAATACCCACAATGTTTTCAAAATTTAGGTTTTTCAAATCAACTTTCAAAGTTATAATTTTTATCCTCGAATTATTAAATCATATAAAAAATAGCTTTTTGTCGATTTTAGAGTTATAGTCCTCAAATTTTAAAAGGGCAATATAATCCCGTCTTTTTCTATTTCAATAGAACCATTTTATTTCATCCATTTCAATGTTGTCAAGACAAATTCAATCCAATTAGCAAGCGAACAATTTGAAAACAATGGGCAAGGACAAGATCTAGGTGATTGTGCAACAGTGAAAATAGATTTGTGGTTGACTATGAGTGAATTAAGCTGGTGACAATATGGGGAACTAAAAATTTCAAAGAAATTCTTCAATGATAAGATTTACTTAAGGAGAATCGAAAGTCTAGAGAGATTGAGAAGATATGGAATTTGCTAATGAGCTACAAGATAGGCATAATGCTATTGAATGAATTTGAGTTGAGTTGGGCACAATGGGTAGGGAAAGAAATGAAAACGAGACGTAAATCAAAACGACAAGATGTTCTATGACAACTTGCTTTCTTGCATTTTTCTAGTAAAGAGGTATTGATTTATTTTTCTCTATAACACCCTAAACAAATCTAGCCTAGATATGTTTTTGTTGGCTTGAGTTTTTACATTTAGAGTTTAATTTCATTGTCAAAAATGAAAAGAAAGAGACAAAATTACCCTTTTAAAAGGGTGTGTGGATAGCAGATAGTGAAATTATATTAAATTTTGATACCTAAAGTTGACAAAAGGATTGTTTTTTTTATATATATAGATTTAGTATTTAGGGAGCAAAAACTAAAGCGTTAAAAGTTAAAAAGGATAAAATCCAAATTTAAGAAAAGTTCAACTATATTTAAAACTTTTACCCTCTATTCAAACAATTTTGTAATCCATAAATAATTATTATTAAATTAATAGTAATAGGTAACTAATCCATCCTTCATCATACAATGTTAAAAGATCATGAATTCAATTTCTTCCCCTTTTTATGGGTCTGTGTATATGAGTTTGAATCTTTAGAGTTAATCTAAATCCATATTTCATTAAAATTAATAAATATTTAAACTCATTCTTTTATATATGAATGCCATATGAGATCACATTATCTAAATACTTATTATCTTTTTAATATATAAATGAAAAGGCAAAAAAGGGAGAAGAGTTTGTTAATTTTACTTTTTTTTTCCAATACATTTTTAATTAGGGGTAATAAAATAAATTTTAATTACCTTGCAAGCAAATTACAAAAAAATTGTTATATGAGATGATAATTAAGAATTTATTTGTCAAAATTTAAGGATTCATTTGAGAATCACAAAATAATTTTCATAGCATGATGATTGATATGAACAAATAATGGAAAAGGGTACCTTTTTTTACAAATCATATCATGTTCAATGTCAATGGAGAACTCTTAAAAATATAATAATTACAAGAACTGACTGACTGATAAGGGAAAAAAGTTGTTGACTGACACTACACAAACAGTTTTGCTCGACGGATTAAGGTGTTTTTTTTCAGCATGACATCAATTTTTCTGCAGTTTCTACCACCCAAAACAATTACAAAAGGCGGAGTGAGTAAATCATCATTGAGAAATTGATGCCCATACTCTCTCATGAGATAAAAGTTATTTTTCATATCTACAGTAGAGAAAGAGATCACTGAACAGTGACTACTACATCTTCATATTCAACATCCTCTGAAACTCACTAGAGATATCATCCAACTGAGTGGTTTTGTTTCCCTGAATACTACTCTTCAGCTCTAATCTCAGTTCAGCAATTTGTTTGTATATTCTTTCTCCTTTATCTGGTAACCTTGACATTGTATCCTAAGCATTTAGAAATTTAAAAAATGAATGATAAGGATAGCCAAATAAGCATATATATATATATATATTTATTTATATCAATGATTGCATAATCATTCAGTTAAGCTCTGAACTTAAAACTACTAAACTATAACATTTATGACAGAAACATGGGTAGAATTCTCGGTCAAAAAATTCATTGTTTGTATCTTTTTACGTAGTACTGCTTTTATAGAATTGATACTCAGATTTACGAGTGAATACATCTTATTGGTTAAAACTAATAAATGTATTTTCCAAAAATAACACTAATAAATTCTTCAATAAATGTGAACTAAGAAACCATTGACTCAACTACTATGTGTGTAAGTACCTATTTAATGTTGCAATTGTTTCCAAAGGAATATTTTTGTTTTTATTTAAAGTTTTAAGAACATGCGAATTCTCTGGATATTGTTTTTCTATAAGCTACACTTTTTGTCATTCCCTGATGCGAGATAACTGAACCATTACCAACAAAGAGCAAGTTTACTTTTTGACAATTCAATACTTAGTTTAATAGCCATGTACCTTATTTGCCAGGATTTGATAGAGACGACCAATCCTATCTCTGATTTCAGATTCAGTAGGGGCACTCAAATTTGGGGAAAATTTCTTTGGCTGCACGTTCACATCTTTAGGTTTGAAAGCATAATGTGCTCTGCAAAATAAGGTAATGAAATTAACAACTGTTCAAAGCAACAGCTAAATGGCCAGCTATAAATGTTCCCAGCACATACCCATCAAAATGCTCAACCGATGAGCGTGACGAGGAATTTATCATGGATGTACTTCGGAACCTGTGAACAAATGTCAGATATTAGATAGCTTATGGGTGAGTCCTCCAAAAATTCTTGGTTGAGAAAATTGAGTTCATGTCATTAGTCTTTCTAGACCCTCTTGAAATCAGTTTATTGAAGAAAATGCAGCATCAGGAACATTTGGGCTAGACAAATAACATGTTGACCTTTTATTTAATTTGCAACTGTACAAATATATCTGCAATGTGTTTCAGTATACATCGCAACAAATATTGGAATGAAAAGCAAACCTTGACACCTCCTCATCTTCAGCAACAGGTACAGGAGCTGTCTTTGAGAAAAGCAAACTATGCTGACTAACTCCAGCTATACCCAAGCTCTCAAGGAATTCAATATGCACTTGTAAAGGCTCTTCCCTGAACAAAGAACATTGTCGAGAAACATATGTATTATATTGCAAAATAGATTACGTTACGAGCACCCAGTTCGGCTAGAGAAACACAAAATACATACATCTGGTGTTGTTGATCATGCTCTTCAAGCATCTGCTGTTGAGTGAGTGAAATATCAAAACCTTGCTTAGGTAAACTGAAAAGCTCTTTAAGATCCTGAAAGTGAACACAATTCTGTCATCAAAATCTGACTACTTACAGACTTAAGATTCAGAGAAGAAAAATGCATACCTGGGTGCTAAAATATCTAATTTGTTCTTTGTGTTCTGTTGCTGTCCTGAAAAGTCCTCCCTTGAATATCTGTATCATAATTAATAAAATAGAAAATAACAAATTACGTGCAGTTCGGGACAATAATAAAGCATTAAATAAAAAGAGAGGCAAAAGTACTATAAAAAGCATTTTTAAGCTAGAAAACTTCTACAATGGACATATCTACGCAGATTAACATTCCTGAGAAGAGATTAGGTTATTAGTTTTTATAAGAGCCCAATGCAAGAAAATCTGTCGGAATGCAAGCATGAAAAAGGTCAAGTGTATTAAGCTTTTGAATGAGGTAGTAATTTCACATAAAGCAGATGCAAATCGTGAAATTTTCCAACAAACTTAGATAAATTACTAGTTTATGTTACTAAATTCCACATTCTTGGTTTCACTTTAAAAGGACTGAACCTGCATTCTGTAAATTTTCTCTTCTACTGTGCTGCATGTCATCAATCTGTAGACAATAACGTCCTTCTTTTGCCCAATTCGATATGCACGGTCGACGCTTTGATTATCAGTGCTGACAAAAGTTAAAGGATAGATGAATATGTAATCATACTAGTGTCTAATTGGAGAAAAACTAATCCGGAAACTTGTATAGCTAAGAAAGTGAAAAAGGAAAATTGATCTCCAGCAGACAATAAGATTATGAGAAAAACTAATACTAGTGTATAATTGGAGAAAAACTAATCCAGAAACTTGTATAGCTAAGAAAGTAAAAAAGGAAAATTGATCTCTAGCAGACAATAAGATTATGAGAACATATTGGCTGACTTTTAGGTCTTGATTCACATACCTTAACTATATGCTCCAAATATACGAACTAAGATGATTTTTCACTTATTTACACAATATACAAGGCAGTAAAGGGTGCTTAGCTAGATTCACTGAGATATTTTCATATGAATTGTAATTTAAGAGAAGTAACAGCATTAAATACCAACAAACATTAGCTGCTAGAAAATTGCATTGTGCACACAACAAAAGCTTCGAAGTATATCTAAAGCAAGTAAAATTTCCCATGCAACATTTTCAGAGACTTCTAAGAGGCTTAAATGGAAACCTCAGCCCAAGAAGTTCCATGGTTGGTGTAAAGATGCTCTAAAAAAAATCCTGTGCACTTCATCAACGAGAAACTGAATCGACAAGGGAAAAGAACACACTTGATAAACCTCTAAGGTAACGAAAAATGAAGTCGGAAAAAGATTGCTACAAGTGGGAGTATTATGCTCTTGCTGCCGCAAGGTAATCAAGAATGTCAATTGCTAGGTGGTACTAATTTTCTTTTTCTCTTCTGCGTTTGGTGTGCAGTGGGGAAAATCGAGGGATGAAACCTAATGAAGGTTTGAAATAATATTGGACATTTTCAATGGTAGAAAAGATAAAAGTAAATTGCCAAACATTAACCTGGGATTCCATGCAGGATCAACTACAATTACACGGTCTGCTTTTGTCAATGTAAGACCAAGACCACCAACTTGAGAAGTTAAAAGAAAGATGGGTGCTCCATGGCCCTCCTGAAAATCCTGCAACAATTTCATAGCAAATTAGAGCTGGTACCATTGAACTTGAAAGCAAATACCAAAAACACCAATGCCACCAACATTAACAATCTTCAGTCTATCACAAGCTTTAGTGGTGCCATCAATCCGCATGAACTTAAAACCACGGGACACTAGAGATTCCTGAGGACAAAAGAGAAAAAAACATAATAGACCTAAAGAAACTTAAAACAAACTAAGAACACGAATGAACTAAAAATAAATAAAATAATAAGTAAAAAGATACATAAACTTTACAACTATTAGCAACACACTTATGAAATTTCTTAATTCCACAAGGTCTGGCAACTTTTGCCACCAATTTGGTATTTGCATGAATTGAACTTTTGGTTGTCCAAAAACAATACTAAGAAGGTATAGTATTGTCAGTATGAATACTATGATGTTTTCTCAACCATCCTTAAAATGTGCTTGTCAGGAGGCATTCGTGATCATATTTCTCATAAAATATGGCTATCTGGCTAAAGGACTAGAAAAGGTGAAAGAGAGTGAACTAGAGAAGGGCTGATTCTTCTACGTATGCCATAGGTGCAAAATCAGCAAATAGATGTTACCTGGATTAGATTTAACATCTTGCGTGTCTGTGAAAAGATAAGCACGTGATGCCCCTTGGGGATTAAATCATCCTACAAGAAAGCAGCAATATGAAACATATGCTATTAAAATGAGAAATGATAGTTCATTATTTTGATGTATCCTTACCAATAATGATAATATAAATGATGTCTTGCAGGAAAGATCATGATTTTCTACAATGTCAAATTTGTCAGCTACATCTGCTATGTGCATTGCCAGTTTCTCAGCCACACAATGATCTTGCTGGTTGAGATCTGAATCCATTCCTTCCAAAACATCTTCAGCAGCTCTTTTTGTCAACAGGAGGGGATGGTCACATATTTTTTTCAAGATCTGATTGACAACAAACAAAAGTTAATGAAGAAAGACTAAACGAAGAAATAGCATACAATGAACACGGGAAGATATGGATAAAAGAGAAAAGGTCAAAATGTAATTAAGAGAGAAAACCAAATGACACTTAATTATATCATTCAAAGAATGGCAAGGAAAAATAGATTGGAAAGCAGGAAAGTTTCCAAAAAGAAACTTTGAACTAACAAAGCCAATAAAAGGGGAATCTTCAATGTAACTTTTCTTTTTTCCAGGATTCCCAAGTTTTGGCTTGGTATCATTTGAAAAGAAAGATGGAAGAGGCACCTTTACTTCCACAAGGGGAAGTTATTACATGTACTTCTATATTTTTTGTTACTAGTAAGGGAAGTAAATATAACCACTTGTTCTTAGGTTTCACTGAAAAGTGAGGGGGAAGGGGCACTTTGTAACTTAATATTGAATCCATAAATTAAAAGGAAAAAATAAAAAAATGTTGAGGATAATAGTCTTTGTTATGGGAGTATTGGTTCAATCAATCCCAAATGGGAGGGATAGAAAATCTAATGTAGAGGGAAAGTGCAATCCTTTTATATTTTGGCGGTACCAAGATATGTTTACAATTACTTCCTTCTACTTCTACTTTTACTTCCTTGCCGACCCTCCTACCATACTTCCTTGCCGACCCTCCTACCAAGCTACATCCACTTTAAAGTAGAAAAAAAAAAAAGGGTTAGCTACCTTCATAACCTTAACCATCTTTGACATGAAGGACGAGAGTTACTGCACATGATAAACCAACAGCATTTTGAGTAATTTATTTAAAAAATATTTGAGGATTTTAAAATATCATTTTCATGACATAGAGTATATTGTAGCTTCTGTGTTTGCTCCAACACTACTCATATTGACAAGTATTACAATGTTGTACCAGCAGAAGGGCTCAAATCAACTCTCTTCAATGGCTCATTTGATGTTCAAGTGCTTCAAATTTAAACATACAAGTAGTGAAAAGAGAAAAAATATATTCATGTTAGGAGATTTTGGACCTAGTTGTCATTTGAATTCCAGCAGATGCAGGAAACCAGTGACTGTTGCATCATGTGGGGACTATGGGAAACTCTCGTAGTCCTTCTATTGTATTTTAATCCCTTTTGTGGGGGAGAGGCTGGTGAGTAGATGCTAGATTCTTAAAGAAAGTATACTCCAGAAGCTTAGTAGGTGATTGCTTACTGTCAACAGAAGTGTCATTAGAAGCCTCATTTTCTAAGTCTTTCACTCATGAATAGAAAATTTGCCTTAACTCCTGCTTCTTTATCTAATTACTCTTCATGTGTTTTTTGAAAAAGAACAAAGTATATGAAACAATTGACAGGATGGTTACCCTAGAAATTCAGTTATCTAGCTGAGAGGCATACAGTATCTCTATCATATTTGTAGAGGAAACTTAAAACGATCCATAGAATGGGTTTCAGCAATTTTATGGGGTTGCGCACTGAGAAGAAGAAAATAAATGTTGAAAAGGAAATGGAAGGTCACATACTATGGATGCTAAGGTGGGGAAAACCAAGAATAACTCATAAAAACTGGAGATATTCATAATAAAACCTAATACTTGAAAGACTTTCGTCACTTTTTCTATCACTTGAGGAGTGGCACATCAAGCAACCGATACAATAAGAATCTCATTAGAACAGCAAATCATTACCAAATTTTTAGATCTTGTACTAGAGGAAGTATATGCAAATAACCAAGCTACAACAAACTATAAGGGAAAAGGTTAGGTTTTATTTCATTCTTCACACTTACCCTATTAATGTAACCAAAAGAAGTATCTTAGAAACTAATGAATTATGAGGAATAGGTCTATTTTGAATTCAAATTATCAGACAATGGATACTCAATAAGAAATGAAGTGAACTCTCGAAGCAAAATGATGTAGCTCTGGATATATTACATAACATATATTCCCTTCGTCCCATAAAGATAGTCCAGGTTTTCTTTTTCTTTTGTCCCAAATTATAGTCCAGTTTCTTTTCTCAGAAAGGGTAGTTATGGGTTAAAAGACTAAATTGCCATCATTAATTCCCTCTTGATATCTACTTCTTCCAATTCTAATAAATTGAATACAGGGTATAAAAGTAAAATTACCCTTAAAAATGATTACATTAATTACACTAACAATGTTTTCTTAATCTGTGACCATCTATATGGGAAGGAGGTAGTAATAAGAAACTACTCATGATGTTGGCAGAATTTTCAAGAAATTTGGAGGAAAAGATGTAGATAATCGAAAGAGAAAAACAACCCAATTCAAAGATTACCGTAAGTGCAGCCAAAGGTGAACCATCAAAGGCAGAAAGGACTATCTCACTTTTCAAGAAAGCCTCATATAATTGTCTCTGTCAAAGAATTCAGAAAATGAAAAGATTATGGTTCAGCAACTTACGTACATAATTGAGAATAAGAGGCACAGAAGAAATATACCTGGCAACCAGTCAGTTTTAGCCACACAATAATCTCATTCTTCTTGGAAAGGGTGGTCTCCTTTCCAGAATCATCTTCACGAAACACCTCACTCTTTAAACGGCGTAAAAAATAAGGTTGTATTGTGTCACGCAAGTCCTATCAGAAAAATACCAGTCTAAAATAAGGATAAAAGAATATTCAAAAGAATAAATAACAAAAAGAAAGTGATGTGTCAAACAAGATACAAGACCTAAAACGACAACAGGACATTGGATCAAGTAAGATGTGAATCAGAAAGCCTGAATTGAGATCCCCATCTTTTTAAGCATAGTTTAGCACAGAAGCAATATTTTGAGTCACGAAACTAAGAACAAGTGGCATGCCATTATGAAATAAGAGCCATTCACTTTTTCTTCCTCTTCATTTATTATTCCATGTGTGCCTCTTTATGCTGTTTATTTCAATCTAGTTGAGAAAGAAATTGAACAGAATTATTTAAGTAGAGATATCAATTTATGACTGTAGCTAATAAGATTGTGCAAGACTAGATGACTGTTTAGGTTGCAAGACTAGATGTAGATGTCAAGCAATATTAATCAATCTCCCAAAGGAAACAAAAAATGAATAAATAACCACTTGCTCAATGATGTGAAAGAAAATAATCAAAATTTGCAAGGCAATTGCACTAATTAACTCTCAAGTGAAGGATTGAACCAGCTGTTGACCCATTATTATGGAAGGAAAAGTGTCAATAATTTAGGGTTTCTTATTATTATTATTATTATTATTAACAGGCAACAATTTAGGTTTTCATTAAGGCAATAGTTTAGGGATTCTCCGTATTATTATTTTTATTATTAGTTAGTTTCCTATTTCTATTATTGTTATTTTCAAGGAGTTATTATTTAAAGAAGCCTACCAAAATAGGTCTATACTGTTGTCATAAGTCATGCCTATTTAATAGGCATTACGAAACCTTAAAGAATCCAAGTTTGTTCAATAAAATTTTTGTTTGCTTTAGTTTCTTTTAGTCATTGCTGTCCAGCAGTTTTATGTAATTTCTAGTTTAACTTATACACAATATCTTGGAAAAACTAACATAGCATCTCTTCTCAGGAATGTTGTTTTAGAAAAGCATCTAAAGGTCACCTTTCAAAACACGTTTCATCAAAAGTAGAAAAAACCAAAACACCAAAACATCTCAAAAGAAATTAAGAAAGCTGATACCAAAAGCAAGGGTAAACATGAATCCACCGACAATAGCAAAAGCTGATTATAAAAATGCTTAGCAGTTTCATGCATTTAGAAGTTGAAACCATCTATGAAAAAACATTACCTTTGCAACAGTAGAGCCAACACGCTTTTCTCTATCAGATGCATTTTTTTCATTGCCACGGTTAATCAATCTCTCAAATTTCTCCCTAAACCTAAACATAAGTCATTAGAAAGGAAACAAGTTAATAATTGAGACATTATGAGAACTCACCACAGTACAAAAAAGTTATAATTTTGTGCAACAAAAAGTAGGCCTTCAAGATGCCAGCTACCATTTCTTGTCACCCAGCAGTTCGGGACAGCAAAAGTTGAATAAGGCCCATAATTCCTAGTTTCATTTGACAATACAATAGAAAAAGATATCAAGTTCACATACATCTGCAACTCCATAAAATAGAATTCAAAAATTATTAATTTTGAAAAAGAAACAGCAATGTTTGATACCTTAAGATTGTTCTGCAGTGGTGTGCCACTGATGATTATACGATGAGCAGCAGGTATCTCAAGTAAACTTTTTGCTCTTTGTGTGCTAGGATTCTTTATGAGATGGCCCTAAAAGTTCCAAACATATCCTGTGTAAACCTCATAGAAAAGGTAATTCTCAATGCTTAGGACAAGGTCATTTTTACTATAGCCAGTGGAACAAAATGTTTCTAAATTGTTGAACCTAGTAGCTTGTTATCCACAACAAATAATCACTCCAGAAGAAGAAATCAGGCAGGCACTAGAAGACTCACACAAGTAGATAAATACATTGAGATAGAGAGTGAAAGTAATGCTCAGACTGGACAATGATATTATAGAAAATCAAGACCCAAACAGGGGGAAAAAAAATCTTTTGAGCCAGAAAATTCATTGCTCTTATGACAACTGCCTTTTAAGTTAATAGAACTTTGAGGTAGAAATTATCTTCACATATTGCAATGGGTCAGCAAACGTTTCCATCTAGTACATGGCAATATTACCTTCTGAAACTGGTGCTTGGGAAAAATAATTAGAAGCATTAGTAACCAGGCAAGTTGAAGCATACTGATGAAATCAAGAGGACAAAGAAAATATATAACCATATCAAATGAGATTCAAGCATGTTTAAGGACTTTGCTATCAACTAAAATGCCAATACATTCAGTCAAAAGGTACTACATTCCAAGAAAAATATAAGTTGGGAATTCATCAAAATGTATTTTATCAGACAACATATGAAATGAATGAAGTTAATAAGTAAAAGTACTTCTTTTGTTAATAGGTAAAGAAAGATAAAAGAAAGAATTACAGCATACCAGAAGCAAGAAACATTTAAAATTCTTTAGCAACTCGAAGAAATGGTAGATTCTACTCTAGGATATATTAAAATTAAAAGTGATATTCTAAAACTTTAATAAGAAAAATCTAAACCTCATCTAGAATCATATAATCCCATGTGTTTTCATCCTCATTTCCATCATCATTGTAATCATTACATCCACTTAAAGATTTTGCATTATTCCGTACAATGTCATAAGTTGTCAAAAGTACTCCTTTATCCTGCACAAGATACGGAAACTTCAGATTAGGGGATAAGAAGAAAAAAAAATTTGAAAAGCAGAAAACAGATGAATTATACTCTAGATTATTTCTTAAGAACCACAAAAGGAGAATCTTTGCAATCAAGCATACAGATGGAAACAAGACCTGAAGGACATACTGGAGCTCATACTGCCTTGCATTTATATTTGTCCCAAAATATCTGAAGAAAAAAGTAGGTGAGCCATAATTATTGCTTTGAGCTATATCATGGAATGATAAGAAAATAAACAATAAAGAACACACTCACTCTCTAGTCTGTCTAGACAGTCCCACAACTGAAAGTTCTTTGATCCAATGGGGTAAGAGTGTTTTAGGAGCAACGACCAAAGCCCTTTTGATCAAATTTGAATGGAATAGTCCTGCCAAAAAGCCACAAATCTGAAGTGGCATACAGTTATAAGTCAGTCATAGATTCACTTAATGCAATTACTAGTAGTAGAAGAAGAAGAAGAAACCATCAAATTTTCCAGACCTGCATGGTCTTCCCTAAACCCATATCATCACCCAAGACTCCACCCTTGCCCTTACAATGAAGGGACCAAAGCCATTTCAATCCTTCTCGCTGATGAGGAAACAACATTTTTGCAATTTTACCCGGTAACCTGTACATGGATTTCGGAAAATTCCGGGCAACTGATTGGTCCTCTAGGACAAAATCGTCAGTATGATCTTCCAATTTATCAGCTTCATTTGCAATATTGGACGATTTGAATTTCCCCTGCATCTGGTCCACCTTTTTACTCATACCATTTCCAGTCAAAAGAACACAATCATCATCTTCATCTTCCTCCATTTCCCTCAAAGTAGTGGATTTAGAAGATTGAATTATGGAATCAGACTTTCCGCCCATATTCTTTTCATCATTTCTCTTCAGTCCCTCACATAATTTCTTGCTCATTTTGTCTTTCCAGAGAGAACTAGTGCCCTCAGGTTCATTATCAGAACCAGACATCTTGTTAAGCTCATTCAAAGAAGCACATCCAATCCAGGACTCCTTCACAGAAGACAATGAAGAACCAGATGAGATTGAAAATGAAGAAGCAGAACTTCCACATTCTGGAAACTTTTTTTTCTCTATGTGCACATCATTCTCAATTGGATTTCTAGAATCCTCGGTTGAAGTTATCTTTTTTGGCTCCTTTTTCTTTTCAATGGACAAAAAGTCAAGCTTCGAGGTCAATTCATCAAGAATGTCCCTGATTTCATTCCGACCGCCACCACAGTCTATCTGAGGAGGTGAATCAAAATCTGAAATTTCAGAGAATTTTGTTTCTTCATTTCTATTTTCCTCTTTATCACAATCTTCATCCTTTTTTGATATCTTGCAGAGGCGACGCCTACCTGCAATCCTCAGTTTCACTGGCTCTGCCTGTAATTCTGTTTTGCATTCAATCATTCCATGAAGGACTCCAGAAAGCAAAATAGAAAACAACAGAAGATTCCTAAAGATAAAGTAATATACTCCCGTATCAACAAAAAACCGGGCAAGTAGATAATAGCTTATGAACATGCAATTAGAGAATGGCAGGTTCTTTTATCTAAAACTCACTACAGTTCTCCATTTGAAAAACGAGATCTTCCTGGACTGAGTTATAAATGTAACATTCCATTTATCCAAAAGACTACAGTGGTTTCTTGTGCAAAGAAGCCCAATAATATCACTTAAGAAAAATGCACAAAGATGACCTGAACTAAATTCATTGGTTATACAATCAAGACTCTTAATAGAATAAAGATCAAAAATACTTTTAAAATTATATGACAATACTCTATTGGTTAAGGTACAAATTCAGTAAATGATACCTTGGGGATCGGGATTGGAATTCGTAGCAACAGGAAAACTAGGTCTAATTAATTTCACGATATTGTCATCCTCCTCTGAAACTTTTGAACTTTCAACCTTTCTTAGTGGATCCATTTCATCTGCAATAAAGAGTTCCATCAATTAAATGTTAAAAGATTTGCAGAAAATCATGGATGATAAAGAGGGACAAAGATGATACTTAAATCATGGAAACAGCTTAATAGAAAAGGAATTTGACTCAGAATATAAAACTCAAACATTTGTAAATGAACATTATATGGACATATAAAGGACTGGAAAAGGAGGAGCAATATCAGATATTCCAAAAAAATTTAGAAACAAAGGTTCCTTTGTCCAGCACATTTCATTTTAGGCTGATCAACGTAACAAAATCAAAATTTTGGATCAAAATAAGGGAAATAATCACAGTGAAAAAGGATAGGAGCTGGCTGAAATATCCATATGTAAATAAAAGAAAGAGAGTGAATATTACCAGCAAAAGGCTTCAGAGGGGACGGAGAATCAAAATCCGTGATTCCTGAGAAACTAGGAATGTCATGGTTCTCAGCAACGGAAGAAAAGGCATCACAGTGAGGAGCACGGCCATCATTTTCCCGATTTTCTTCCCCTTTCCAATAATAAAAAATTCCCCAATAAGTTGAAAGTAAACATAAAATCAAACAAAACCCACTAAGAAACAAAAGGAAAAAAACTATGACCTGAAGTAAAAATAATCATTACCTGGGACCCTTTTGGGAAAGGGTTTTGAATGGGGAGTGGCCGAAAGATCGATAAGTATGCGATGGCGTTGATTGAGGCTCATGGGTTGCTGCTTCGCTGATTGTAAAAGCGAATGAGGTTCCGATTTCTCTTCTGCCATTTCAATTACTGAAAAGAAAAGAATCTGATGGAGGAAAGAATCGAGACCAGAGATAAGAGAGAATACACTACACTACAGAACAGAGTTATTCTTTCCCGCTTGGGATGTCAAATTTGAATTTTTCAAAATTGGAACTGGAAGCAGAAGAGGCTTCCCAACTCCATGGTGAAAATTTTAGGTCATTTCCAATTTTCCCCTGTCTTGTTGTTGGGTAAAGAACTTTCATTTTTTTCTTTGTTTGTCAAAAGCGGGGGAAATTGGGAAAAATTGAGTTTTCTTAAACGTGTGAGATCTTCTAGATTTATTGACTAAAGAGTCTGAATTCATTCAGCAAACACAATCCAAATCCTCGCATGCATGCCCATATGTTCCAAAGGCCCAATACCCGCGGGACAATTGTCGTACGTATATACCTTAAGTATAAATTTTATATTGACGTTAAATTATATTATAATAATTATTCAAGATATTTGTGAATATGCATAATATTATTTTTGTTTTTTTTCTTAAATCATAAAATCTACATAATAAGATATAGAGATGATTTATATAAGAAATACTTGATCTGTTTCAAGGAAGCCTCAACCCCCAACCACAAGGAGCAACCGTTGGATAAGATTTGCCCCATAATATTAGAGACCAAAATTAGATATAGTCTTATTCACAACTTGGATACAAAGTTAACAGATTGATATTCTTATTCATAACTTAATAAATTTAAGATGTAAAAGTAATAAAGTATCATATGATTTAAGAGAAATTATGAATTCGAGTCATAAAAATGATAAAATATAATTAAATATGAGGTATGTCTTCCAAATGGTTCTAAAGAACGTATCAAATTAATTACAATAAGGGAAATGCTTTGTGTCCATACTTCTGAGCCCAAACGTGTCCAAATCGTTACTTTATTGTAATTTTATGAAAACAAAAGACCAAATGTACCATTCTGACGAAAGAAGAACATCTATCAAATTTAACATAAATGGTTTATCATCTGCATTGTCTACCCTTTTCACAACTCTGATCATCTGAATATGAAGATTTACGGGGATTCAATATTTTAAATATGTTTAAATTATATATGTATGTCAAATCTATAAATATTCCAATGTAAGAACATTAATTATGAAATTAATTTGGTCATGATAATGATTTATTTATGCATAAACTTTAAAAATAACGAAGAACCAAACATGGAAAGAATAATAAATGATAATTGCATGTGATATTATGCAATAACTAATTAAAAATATTAATAACATATATGATGATTAAATGTTAAATAAATCTTAAATTATATGAAGTAATATGTTAGTTGAATCAATTGAAGAAATATATATATATATATATATATATATATTTATATACCTATTCGTAAATTGTATTGCATAACTGTGAACAAGTTAAGAACATAAAACATAAATTTTTAAAGTAAGAAAGAAGATAAATAAACAGTAAGGAAAAATTGAAAATAAAGATCGAAAATATCTTTAAAAAGAAATAAAGATATAGAAAGAGAAAGTAAAAAGAACAAGGAAAAAGGAAAAGGAGAAAAGAAAAAATGGAAAAACAAAAAGATTTAAATAATTAATTCAAGTAATTGAACATGTTACTTCTTTTTTTAAATCTAATAACTAGTTCAAGTAATTGAACACGTTATCTTTTTTTTTAAATCTATAAGAGGGTAAAAATGGATTAAAGTACATAATTGCACAGGATATGGGCGAAGTTTAGGCAAAGGAGTCTAGACAAATACCATTACCCTTATAGTAAATTAGTTTAAATACCGATTTTATGAATAAAAAATATATAATGAATTCAATCTCATTATCAACATTCATGGCCTATAAATGGAGAACCTTAGTCCACATAGAGATAATGTTAATTTGAGTTTCATTGCTCGTAATGGTATTTTATTGTATATATATATATTTTTTTTTTTTTTTGTTGGAACTTTCATTCGTTTATATTTGCAATCAATTGTCGAAGAAATATATCACTGGACTTACTTCTGCATTGATTTCTTCTGTATTTTTTAGGTTATTGATGTAGTGAAGTAATAAAAGGACACAATCAAATTTTAGCCAACCAAAAGTAATAAAAACAATTGACTATAAACAATTTAAAAAATCCTCTAATAACTTTTGAAAATCTTTAAAACATATTGCAAAGTGATAATCATGTATCGATCAGCACATTCACATCAACAAATATGAATTATAAGAAGAAAAAAAATTAGTCGGAATAACAAATTAAACACTAGATTAAGGTTTATTCATTTTTTTTTTTTTTTTGGAAAATAGTTTCCAAAATATTGAAAACTGAAAATAATTAGAAATTTAAAAAATTATTTTTCATTTCAAATGAGTTGTTTTGTAATTCTTTTTAATATAAATAATTATGCATAATAAATAATGATAAATATACATTGCAGTTGAGGAAAGGGAGCAGTTTCTTGGAATCTTGGATGGTGGTCTTGCTTTTGACCCTTTATCCTCCTTTGCATTCCGTTCAATCTCCCCCAGCCGCAGGTAATGTAGGAATGCTCTGTTCATTTCTAAAGAAATTCTCAGGATCAACCATGGTCTTCACTTTCACCAACCTGTCAAAATTGCCATTGAAATACCTTAAGCCATATGCTTTTCCTTCTTTGTAACTGTTGTTTCCATTGCTTGTAGTTCCAATATCAAGATCCCTGTAATTGAGAAATGCTCGCCTTGGATTTTGTGACACAAAAGGGGTCATGATATTGAACAATTCCAGTGTTTCTCCTACATATTTCTTTGCTACTGAGGGGTCATCATCCTCCCAAGTTGAAGAATATTGAATCTTGTAAATGACGCCTGCTCGATGAGGAAATGGTGTCTGGTCTTCCGAGATTTCGCTCATCCTTCCTCCATAAGGATTGAAAACTAATCCTGTTTGCTCCAACTGAAGCAATTTCTTGAACATTGATTTCACCCCATCTTTAGGAATTGGTGTCAGCACGTAATCTGATCTTCTCTTCAAGAACTTCACATTTGAAGTCCGTTTCAAGGCCACCTCCAGAGGTGTCCCTTTGGGGAAATTTGACCACCATAGGACGGATTCATCCCAACCCATCTCCAAACAGTCTTCCTTTTTCAATCCCAAGTCAGGAAATTGGTCATTCATAACAGACATGAGCCTGCTGGAGTCTCCCAGGAACAAGGCAATGAATGATGCTTTAACAGTTTTTTTCTTATCTACTTTTCCCTTCCATGGTTGCAATAGAATCCTAATAAACAGATCATTGTCAATCTTGTCTGCAATCTCTTGCCATCTATAGACAATCTCAGTAGCATTTTGTTCTATGGTCCTTTCAACTCGAAAAACTGTTACAATTTCAGGGACTCTGACTAACTTTATTTTGTAAGCCAAAACCACCCCAAAACTGGCAGCCCCACCACCACTAATAGCCCAAAAAAGGTCTTCCCCCATTGCAGCCCTATCAAGAACACGGCCTTGAACGTTAACAATTTGTGCATCAAGCAAATTGTCCACCGTAAGCCCATACTTTCTCAGCATTGCACCATATCCTCCACCGCTTATGTGTCCTCCAACTCCCACAGTTGGGCAAACCCCGGCAGGGAAGCCGTGTACTTTGCTCTTTTCCCAAATTCTGTAATACAACTCCCCAAGTGTAGCACCAGACTGAACCCAGGCAGCTTCATTTTCAATGTCAACATCTATTGACCTAAGATTGAACATGTCAAGAATCACAAAAGGGACTTCAGATACATATGATATGCCTTCATAATCATGGCCCCCGCTTCTGATCTTGAGTTGCAATCCTAAAGATTTTGTACACAGAACAGTTGCTTGGACATGGCTTGCTGCCAAAGGTGTCACGATTATTAATGGTTTTGGGGTAAGGGAAGTGTTGAACCTTCGGTTTCTGACATAGGCATCCAGAACAGATGTATAAGAAGAATTGGAAGGCGAATAAAGAACTTGAGATATTTGGTCATTTGAGACAGAATTTTTTGCTAGGCAGGAAGCAAACTTGTCATAGTCTTCGTTCGAAGATGCAAAGTGCAGAGAATTTACAATGCAAAAGTAAAGGAGGAAAACAAATCGAGACATTTGTATAATTGAAAAAAAAAATGTCCCTAACAGAATTTACAAATTGTGAAATATATGTATCACTTCTTGAATTCTAAGGGCCAGTATCGTAAGAACCTACCAGCCCATGCGATTCTTTGTAAAAGTGAAGTTCCAACTGGTAATCCCAATTGAATTCAGAAACTCCAGTCCAGGAACAGGAAAGAATTAAGAACATTGAGAAAGATCAGGAGTTTAAATACCTTTGTCTTGTATCATATATGAACTGTATATGGCCACACAAAAATGTATACGGACATCAGTATGCATCTTCACGAAATCTTTGCTGGACCATCCACTTTCTATAGGTTATGAAATTCATGATTATGTGTACTTTTCTCTTCTTCTTTTTTTGACGCAAAATTTACTAGAATAGTTATAGGAAGAACTTTACACATATTGGTTTGACAAGTCCTCTTGTCTTGTCTATTATTATTTTGTTAAAATATTCTTCTAATAATTAACCTCTGAATTAAAGGAAAATTTTGATATGTATCAGATTCATATGTGAAATTTATAACATAATTCATATTAAGTTAGATTCACACAAATTACCATGCAATCTCATATATTTCCTAATTGGCTTGATATGGACAAAAAGGTCCATACTTGAGATGTGGATTTGATTCATATCAAACTTTACCCCCAATATCGCTATTTGGCTTGAAATGTCTTTACAACTCTATTAAAAGTATATTGATAAAGCTACAATAATCATCATGAATATTGCTTGGAGAAATCCTTGCATGCCTCCATAAGATAGATAAATAATCTCTCATTGCTTGATGGTGTTGAATATCTCTCCTCACCACATTTTCTTCAAGCTATCCCTTGGGTGTATATATTTATCAAGACTAATCCTTCCAATAGTCTTTTTGGACTGTATGAAAGATTTTCTTAAAGTTCTTATTTGTTTCAAAGACTTCTAATTCTCCAAGTGTTCCAAAAAAATATAATGGTTAAGAATTCCAAAAAGAATAAAAGTATAGTTTGTAAAGGTTGATCAATAGCCTAGATATTAGTCCATTTTAACAAAAAGAAATTGCATTTCTTGAAATTTGCACAATGTCTTTTATCTTCTTATAACATTTTTCACTCAGTTATGCTAATATATAACTTTTATTTTACTTTTTTAAATCCTACAATATTTTTATGTGACTAAATAGGATGTTGGTGCCCTTTCTTTTTCAAGCTAAGCAAAAATATTTTTAACCCCTAAGTGTATTTGAATCTGTTCGTTATAGTAACATCTCTTAAAAGATTTAAATTTTAAAAAATTCATCTAGATTTTCATTTACACCCTAATTATGATCAACACCTTTTTAATTACAACTGGGGGTATAAATGAAGATGTGATTTGATTTTTTTTAATTTAAATCAATTAGAAAAGATTATTATAGTAAACAGACTAACATATTAAGAGTTAAAAAAATTATTTACTTATCTTAAAAAATAAAAAACAGTCAAAAAAGACCTATCAGTTCAAACAAAAAATGTTGTAAAATGTAAAGAATAAAAATAAAAGTTATAAAAGTACGTGATTAATAGAAAAATATTACAAAACAAAAAAGAGGATTTTGCCTCTTGAAATTAGTCTTAAAACTCTTAACCCAAAATCCGCTAAAACATTCCCAAGCCCATGATCGAACGCCAGAGTTTTCTTTTTCTGAATTGAAAAATTGATGGAATTGGACCCATTAGCTGAACACAGCTCCGATTCCAAGTTAGAACACCCAATATTCGAAGTGGGCTTAATTAAGTCCTTAATACTCATCATAAAAATAATATTTTTTTTAACTATAAGCTAATCTCAAGTGAACCCAAGTAAGGTTTTGGTATATTATTGCTTATTATATTAATAAAATATAACATTTAATTATTATATTTTAATATATTTTATATATTAAATTTTAAAAACATAAAATAAACCTTATAAGTATTTGATTTTTTAACTATATATATATATATATATATTAAGGGAAATGCTATTATGGGTAATGGAGCTCAAAATAATTTGAGTTTTGGTTAAGTTTTTAACGGTCAAAGTTAACAGTCAACTGTTTTTTTTTAAGAAAAAATAAATTCTTCTACAAAAAATTATTTTTTAAAAAATATTTTATAAACTAAATCTTAAAAAGACAAACTAAACCCTAGGGGTACTTGATTAATTTTTATATAAAAAAAATATAGTTGACCGTTAACTTTGACCGTTCAAGAGTTAACAGACAACTAATTTGAACTCCGTTACTAGTAATAACATTTCTATATATATTAAATTTTTAATGATATAATTTATAATAGAAGATCTAAAACTCTTTAAGATTCAACATAAAAAATAATTTTTCTTAACCAACATACAGGTTAATTTGTCCAAATAAAGAGACCATTGTCAACCTTGTCTGCAACCTCTTGCCATCTATAGACAATCTCAATAGCATTTTGTCCTATGGTCCTTTCAACTCGAAAAACTGTAACAATTTCAGGAACTCTGCCTAACTTTATTTTGTAAGCCAAAACCACCCCAAAAACTGGCAGACCCACCACCGCTAATAGCCCAAAAAAGGTCTTCCCCCGTTGCATTCCTATCAGCATCAAGCAAATTATCCACATTAAGCCCATATATTCTGATCATTGCACCATATCCACCGCCGCTTATTTGTCCTACAACTCCTACAGTTGGGCGAACCCCGGCAGGGAAGGCATGTACTTCGCTCTTTTGCCAAATTTTGTAAGGGTGTGAATAAATATACCTCCAAATTTGTTAAGTACATCATTAAAATTAAAATATTCAAAATGGATTAAATGAAAAAGACCATAATGACCTCTTAAAAAAAAACTATTGCTGTTTGCTGTCGGCAGCGGCAGGCTGGGCGGGTGGCGGCAGGTTGGGCGAGCGGCAGCAACGGCGGCAACTTTCAGGTGGTGGCTGTTGCGTTGGAAGAAGAAAGAAAGGAGCAGGAAGAAGAAAAGAGAGAAAGAGGGGGATTTTTTTGGTGTAGCTGGGCTGGAAGAGGAAAGAGAGAAGGAGGGAAGAAGAAAAGAGAGAGAGAGAAGGATGCAGGCAGCTGTCCCGCACAGCGGTAGTTGGGAAGGGCGATGGAGGCGGTGTTCGGCGGCGGCCAGTGGTGGGGCAGCTCTCTGGAACAAGAAAGAGAGAAGGAAGGAAGAAGAAAAGGGAAGAAGAAAGGAGAAAGAGGGGGAGGATATTTTAGTAATTTAGAGGGGTATATTTAGTTTTTTTAAAGATATATTTAACATTGGGGGTACACTTAACAATTTTAGGGGTACAAATATCCACTCCCATTATGTAATACAAATCCCCAAGTGTAGCATCAGTCTGAACCCAGGCAGATTCATTTTCTATGTCAACATCGATGGACCTAAGATTGAACATGTCAAGAATCACAAAAGGGACCTCAGATACATATGATAGGCCTTCATAATCATGGTCACCACTTCTGATCTTGAGTTGCAGGCCTAGAGATTTTGTACACAAAACAGCTGCTTGGACATGGCTTGCTGCCAAAGCCCAAAGGTGTCACGATTATTAATGGTTTTGGGGTAGAGGAAGTGTTGTATCTTAGGTTTCTGACGCAGGCATCAAGAACGGATCTATAAGAAGAATTGGAAGGTGGGTAAAGGATTTGAGATATTTGGTTATTTGAGACAGAATTTTTTGCTAAGCAGGAAGCAAAATTGTCATAGTCAGAGATAAGAGGATGCAAACTGAAGAGTACTTAACATGCTCAAGAAAAGAAGGAAAAGAAATTGAGACATTTGTATAATTGCAATATATATATATATATATATATATTTATATATTTGTCTAACAGAGTTGATGAATTGTGCAAGAACAAACTACATGTACCACTTCTTGAATACAATGAAGTTTAAAGGCCAAAGAATTGCAATTATTATAAAAGTAAAATTCCAACTGGTTATCCCAAAAAGGAATTTCCAAACTCCACAAATTGGAAAAATTGAGAAGATCGACAAAGATGTGGAGGTTTTTTTTTCTTTCTTAACTGTTTTTCTTTTATCTTTCTACGCAGATATCAATCATCATCAAGCATGGGGAGGTTAAATACATTTGTAGCATAAATGAAATGCATGTAACTGAAAATAATTATATAGACATTACCATTCAAGATAACGAAATCTTAGCTAGATCATGCATGTTGTATATGCTGTGAAAATTCATGTGTACAATATTAGTGCTCTCATTTTTTTATGAAAGAATATCACTCTCCAAAGAAAAACACTGTCAATTGTTTCCCAATTCCCCTGAATCAAGAATTAAAGAGAAAAAGAATGGAAAGAAACTGAAGAAATTCAAGAATAGAAGTTTCATATCTCATTTAGAAGCTGATTTTTACAAAACCCAGAAATTACAGAAGACGTCAATGGATTTACAAAATCTCCTAGTTTTAGTACTCGATTATACTTAGCATCCACTACCTCCCTTAATCTTGATGGGAGTGGCAAATTATGTGCACTACTCTTAAAGAAGAATTATGGCCGACCAAAATGAAGGAAAAAGGACCATATCAGTTAATAAAAAGAACCTCAGCTGCTTTGTCGAGGTATTAATAGTACAAAGCTTTTATCACGTTGGCTTCTCGGATTGAAAACTCAGATTCTGTATGAACTACTCTCAGCAAGTAATAAATATGATCCTTACCTCCAAAGTATCTCCAATAACCTTTTCTCAGACGGCAAAAATGAATTGCCGTGGAATTGTTGACTGATGGAAAAACAGGACCAAGATGTCATTCAGAGAGCACTTTCTGACATCGGTTGAGTTTCTTCAACAGCAATAGAAGATAATAATTGATGATGTCTTTTCTCCTGGGCTTTTCTTCTGTTGGATTCAAGGATGATAAGGAGTGCAGTAATGTCAGCAGGGCTAACTCCACCTACTCTACTTGCTTGACCAATGGTTTGTGGCCTGACCTGTAGAAATCAATCCACAGTGAAACCACCATAGATGTATCTCAATTATCTGTTGCAGATAAATGTAGCGATTGAATTTCCATGAGAAAAGGTAAAAAGAAAATGAATTAACAAATGCCTTCCTGCATCCCTTTCTTCCTATCTAAAATACAAACCATTAAACCTTCCAGTTGGGGGGTTACGGCCTACCTTTCTAACAAATCTCAGACAGAGTAATAAGATAACAAGCAAATGTATTGTAACGAACATTTGCAGCAAATTATATAACACGAAATTTTTTGTGGAAATACCTTTGATAGTTTCTCACGTGCTTCAATAGACAAGGTTGACATCGCATGATAATCTATGCCTTCTGGAAGTAGTTTGTGCTCTTTCTGGGCGAGCTATAAGCAAAACAAGTGGTAAATTTTAAATCTTTATCATAGATATGGTGAGAAAACAATTGAGTAGGAATCAAAAGAACCACTGAAAAAGCCAACATGTCAGAAGAGTCAATTCATGTTCATCAAAATGCACTACAGGTCAAAAAAATTTGTCCTAAAGGTCAAAGTTTTTATCCAATGCATTGTCCTACCTGTTGGAGTTGGATCTGCTGGCGAGCAATAAAACCCTCATACTTGATATCTACCTCAACACATTCTTTCTCCACCTTAGATAGGAGTGGATTTCCAAAGCCATGCTTATCAAAAACTTTATACTGCACATGTGGTTTCTTAAGAAGGCTCTCCAATGTTGAGGCCTCCCTTACTGGCTGACTTGATAGCAGGGTAACTTCAGCAGCTAAATCTCCACCTGCATATAAACGCATGTATAATTCAACTCAGTGCAAGTCATGTCATGGCATTATTACATATTCATATAATGACTGTTCACATACTAGGCATTCTAAATAACCAGTTTCAATTTGTTCAAACCGTACCAACAGATTAATGTGAAATCTTTGTCTCTTTGAAGCAAGATTCAGGCAGCTAACTCTTAGATTAGATGTTGGAATTTTGAACTAGGTCTGAGCTTTACTCAAAACTAAAAACCAAATTTAATTTACACTGAATCATCCCAGCAGAAAAAGGGGGTTAACCTGAAATCCTGACTGTTTTTAGTCGTTTTTTCTCCTCCAAAAGACGGGCCTGCTTGTCCTGGTACAGTTTCCAACGTCTATCATCTATCAAACCAATTTCATGCCCAAGAGGGGTGAGGCGACTATCAGCATTATCAGCTCTTAGAAGCAAACGATGTTCTGAACGGCTGAAAGATCATTAAAGAATGTTATGTAGTTAAATCAGAAAACATTAAAATTTCAACTCCTTTAACACTTACATATAAATGGAAATAATCACAATCCTAGGTGCATTTTAGCACTATTCCTAATCAAAAGAGATAAAACGAAAGTGGAAATTTAAGAACTAATGCCATCTCAATTTGAAACAAAGTTTAAACTAAAAAAGAAGGTAAATATGATAGTTAATTGATCATTTTAGCACTTTTTTTCTAATATGATTTTGAGCTCATTTATTGACCAAATATGACAACAATATTTTGCAGCTACCAGTAGATCACAAAAGTGCTAAATTTCAAACTCCAGGCGACTGGCATCAGGTCAATTCGGTCGGTCAAAAAAATGGCTTTGACATCTAGTCAAATTGCAAAAATACCAATCATTTTGAGCCTCCTTGATATAGGCAAAGGCAGCAATCAATCAAGCTATACAGAAGGCATGCAAAAGATTTTTCTAAAGGCCAAATCTTTCTCATTTGGCATACTTTAAATGATGAGCAGCTATATAGCAGTTAAAATAGGCTTGTTGAAACTCTACTGCTAATATTCTTTTGTTGCATGTTTAATGGTGCACTGTTATAGTTTTAGCAAAGTTGGTTATTTAGCGAGTTTCAAAATGTTTCTTCATCTGGCTTCTTAAAAAAAACTGTTCTTGTATCCAAGGTTTCCCAATTCTTATTGGGTTATGGTTTTCAAAGTCTAATCCTAGAAGTCCTTTCATATCCTACATTTTGTTCTAGATAATATAAATAGCGGACTTCTCAAGTCAGTATGTATGCTGGTTTCTTCAATTAATTTATATATTCTTTCTGTAATCTAGTCATGGCAACCGAACACTATGGTACAGCTCCTTATGGGCAGAGTGACATCTAATGTTCTTATCTAAGTGCGATCTCCTTTCTCTTATTTCCTGAAATTTTTCTGAATTCTCTGCATTCTTTACTATTTGATTCTAAGATTTATAACCTATGTAAGTCCCAGCGTCCAGTTCTCTAGTTTTCTTCGGTGAAAACCTCTTGTTTAATACACCAAAATATGTATGCAATAACCATCACCTTGTAGGGTTAATAAAGGTATAGCCTTGAAACGGGCTTCTATGTCAATTTTAGAGGAACTTAAAGAAGATAACTCTTTTGACTTTTACTCCCAATACAGGCCCAAACCATCACTTCTCTTTCCTTACTAAAATCCACATTAATCAAACCAAACATTCCCATGATATGGAAGCTATTTGGTACTCTGGTCTATAAGGTAGCTCTTAAAAAACATCAACCCACTTTGCAACACAACTAATTTCAGGAAAACACAGCAAAGATTCTTACTATTTGTATTTCTCAATGTGACATCTCGTATTTCATAATTAATTAACCACAGAAGACTATAAGAATCTTTGCCTATTTTGCTATAAATACTTCAAACGGAAGCAGGAAATCATAATATTCTTTAAAGCTTGAAGATGCGAAATCAAGCAGTAAGAGAAACCTCCGACAATTTCTGATCCTGATAAGTTTTTGAATGATTCTTTAATGTATCATCACACCACCAATTTATATCATTTAATTTCCCCTCTTCTAGAAATTCTCATGAAGCATCAGTATCATGCTAGGGCATCCAGGGCCTATCCAAGAAATCAAGTAGCACTATGTGTAACTACAACTATAGAAAATAAGGTGGGAGAAAAATCCCAATTCATTCAATTATTTCCCAGAAGAATGTGCATTTAAAATAATGGACTTCAATCATAAATAATATCTCCCATGTATGCACTTAACCACTGACCTTGTTAACATACGGTAAGGCTCTCGGAGATCTTTGGTGACTAGATCATCAATCAAAGTTCCTATGTAACTGCTTTCTCTCTCAAGAACAATGAGTGGTTTTCCATCTGAATGTCTAGCAGCATTAACCCCAGAAATGATACCCTATAAAAGTCAAAAGTAAACAGTACAGCAAATTAAATACCCATGTTTCTGGTTAATGTAATGGTAACATTCTTTCACAAAAAGCATCAATAAAGAACCAATAATTACAACCTGGGCAGCAGCTTCCTCATAACCCGTTGTTCCATTTATTTGACCTGAGAAGAAAAGTCCTTCTATTTTCTTAGTCATAAGTGACCTATGACACTGATGAGCAGGCAAATAGTCATATTCTACAGCATAAGCAGGCCTCAACATTGAACAGTTCTCAAGTCCAGGTAAGGTTCTCAAGAGTGGCAACTGTAGTCTCTCAGGTAACCCAGTAGAAAATCCCTATGAGTGCAATAGAGAGTAGTTAGCAAACAGGAGAGAAAGTTATTTAGATTTTGAATATGTGGCATCTGAAGAGAACAAATTTATGCTGTTTAAACTGCAAAACCCAAATCATAACTGAGGGTCAAAACAAATTTTTAGCAGATATTTTCAACATGTACGTAATTTTCAATTGCTAGTTCACCCAATTTGAAGGGTTTTTCATACTTTCTATAAACTGGCAATAGATGTCTTTGTGATTGAAAAATAAATCAATATCTAATTAAACAGTAATATTATTATATAAAAGAACTTGTCAGGGAGTTTTAATACATTGTAGATTCTTTATTCTCATTTTATTCTAGTCCACATACTTACAAAAATGACCGTCCATTAAAGGAGGAATTTCATATGCTCTTTCTGCTATAAGATCATCAAGCTAAAGCACTAGAAAAACCTGTACGTAGAGTTCAGGAACTGATCGCCCCTCTGGCTCAAGAAATATTTGATGCGACTCTTTATCTTGAAACCTTACAATCTGGAAAAATAGAATAGCAGGTCAAAAAGGAGAATGTCAGGGGATAGACAGGAAAGTGAGATTCATATCAAGGTATTTCATGACAGAGAATGCAGACAGCGTTAGAGCATAGAACTTACTTTGTCTTCAATAGAGGGGCAGTATCTAGGTCCCTTTGCTTCTACCCATCCTCCATAGGTAGGAGTTTCATGCAGATTATCTTTAATTATGTCATGTGTTCTCTTTGTAGTACGTGTCAGATAACAGCACATTTGTTCCCTTTCTATGTGATAATCCGCATCAAAACTGAACCAACTAACCTATTTATCATCAACATGTATCAGAAAAAATGCTCCTCAAACTGAATAAACCAAAGAGAACTACTCATGATTACCAAAACAAAAAAAACAAGAAGTGTTTAATAACCTTTCTTGATAAATGCACCAGACTCAGGGCAAGGAGAACATAAAACTTCTATAGTTAGCTCAGAGAAAAATTCTCGGGTTTCGAAGAGGGATAGGTGAGCTAACATCAGAAAATTATTGGACTCTTCAAGCAAGGAAACTCACAAACATATTTCGTTCCCTTTCTCTTCACGGGAATCATTTATTTAAAAGATAAACGTGGGAAAAAATATCAGTAAAAGTCTCTGTTCAAGTGTCCCAGCTAGGTCAGGATGGGTTAATACATATTTATTCTCAGTACAAACATTAGTGCCAAACCAAGGAGGCAGCCAGCTTAGTCTAGGAAATAACTTGATTGAAAGGCTCAAACACCTGTAATCAGCTCAAAGTATTTCTGTCACTAAATAAATAATTAATGCATGTTATGGGAATAACTTGAATCATGCTGCTCTATAAAATTTGGCCAGTGACCAATCAAGCAGCATCAGCCAGCAGATTGATGCACATTGGATCCAAGACAAGACATATAAGGTGCGGAGAATTCTTAAGCACAAAATACATGATGTAAACCAACAAATCAACATATAGTAGAAGAAAGTGTAAAGGACCTCATCATCTCCATGCTGGGGCTCCAAGCCAGAGAAATCTACAGTGCGTATGTCCACCCGAGCAGGTGTGCCAGTTTTCAACCTATCGGTTTCAAATCCAAGACGCCGCAGATTCTCTGTTAGCCCATGTGAAGCTGATTCACCAGCTCGTCCTGCAGGCATAGAAGTTCTTCCAACCCAAATTTTCCCACTCATAAAGGTGCCAGTAGTGAGAATCACCGAGGGAGCAAAGAAGTTCATCCCAAAGAATGTACAAACACCTTCCACATTATCATTCTCACCCACCAAAATATCGGTTACCATTGCCTCTCTAATAGAAAGATTTTGTGTACTGAAAAAAAGAAGTCAACTATAAGATGATAGAAAGAAAATTTCTCTGAACTAGAATTAGAATTTTATAAGTATGAAATCTTCTCCTAATATTCCCTCCATCCAAAATTAAGGTTATCTTTTGATATCATACAAAAATTTTAAGAAAACCTTTGACTCTAAGTATTACAAACTTTGCCCCCTTATTACTATGGTTAGTCGTAGAACCAATACGTACTAGGATGTAACTATTGAATTAAGTAGGTCATTAGCTGAAGTTTAAACAAACATATCTATTATAAAAAATTAGATACACAAATAGGAACATGGACATTTAATTTTGGATAGAGAGCGCAATTTATGTTGAGGCCAAGCAGGTGAACTTGCCTCTCCACTATCTTTTTCATTTCTAAAGCATATTCCCTCTTATCTGTCTGTGCACGCAATGCCCTAACAGCTGGCCCTCGTGAGCTGTTAAGGACTCTCTTTTGCAAATAACATCTGCAGTGGAGAAATGCTCATGACCATCAGTTATCAGATGATTCGATACAATGGTATCCAGAGAATATCAAGTTATCAACATAAAATCATACTAATACAATGCAAGAAAAAGTTCAATTACATATAAAGAAGAGATGTGAACGGTAAACATAACTAATTCTTTGATTAAAAACGAGGCAGCTTTTCAAAATATCTCCAAAAGTTGCAGCAATAATACAAACCAAAAAAAAAAGGCTAAAGGCATAAATTTTTTTAAAAAAAATCAACAATGCTAGGTAAGGTTAACTTATAGACACATTTAAGAAAAGATAATTTATTTCAACAAGGAAGAAAAGGAAAACACATTCTTCATGTCAATCTAATTAACGTTATCAATTCTCTAGGTCCTAACCTGATGTGCTCATATTGCCACTTTAGTGCATCACAGACCTTACTTTTCACCTACGGTATGTACTTCCTTTATTCTCCATAGAACATTTGACTCATGCATAAACACTCAAACACCAGAAAAAATAAAAAGCTGCCCCTTTGTCAGTCATTCAACCTTATTCAGCGGTGTCAAATAGGTAAAAACAAACATATGAAAAGCCTATGGTAGGTAAACTGTTCATATCTCCTAATCTACAAATCAAACCCTTTTGATTTCAATTGCAAGCATTTTCCTTCGAAGAGCAATATATGCATAAGGAGATCATTAAGCGTCCAGTGGCAGTATGCACTCTAATTACATGTAACTTCACACGAAAGTCTGTCCAATGTGTTGCTCTTTATTTTTAAGGTTTCTCCGATGATATGTTTCTTTTGACAAAAGAGAAAGAGCTGGCTTTTGCTGTTTATTCTCCTACAACATATTGTCTGAGGAAACAAGAAAGTCATAATAAGTGTAGCATAATCATTGACAGCTGAAGGTGTCTACAAGCTGAGCCAGTTCAAGAAATACATTGCCATTTGATATTCAATGTCCCATCTGCTCGGCTTTTATTATTTTGTTTTTCTATGTTGAATTTCTCTATATGACTAGATACAAAAATTCGGGAAGTCATTGACCCTGAAATCACCCAGGTAGATGACATCATTAATTTAGATATTCATCTGGCACATATAAAGGCGTGAGAGATATGAACGATCACCAACTCAAGATTAGCCATGCAATCGATGATAACACTGAAATTTTAATTATAATATTCTAGATAGGGAACAGAATATTCATGTTGGAACTTCAAAAATTAGAAATGAGGATACTCTTTTAGGATCGAGGGATTATTGTTTAGGGCTGAGCATTCATTTTACTTATTTGTTGTTTTGTGGGGATAATCGGGCTTCAATGTGGGCAAGTTTTTCCCCTTTAAATTCCAAATCAGATGACTCCGTTCAAGTCACAAAATGTTTCAGGAGAACTTCGAGACCACATCTAAAATTTAAAAAGAAAATGGAACCTGGTGGGGCTACATGATTGGACAGTCTAATAAGCAAACCTACAAATAATAGGTCAATCTGTCACAGGCAACCAACCAAACCGTACATGAAAATGCTTAGGTCTTTGTGATTTCTTTCATAGTCACTTTCATTTAATCTTGGGGATGGTAGCATTATACTATATTATATATATAGAGGAAATCTACAAAGTGCTACACCGCACATGCTATGATGTGCAGCAGTTAAAAAAGAAAAAGACGTTGGGTTTTAGAAGTTTCAGCAGCAACAACGTTGTTTTGTCTATATGTGCTCAAAATGGTGCAAACAACCTAATTGGAGAGATTCAAATCAATCTCCATTCACGCAGCTGTCCCCAAATTCCTCTCCCAAACTCCCTCACCATTTCTAAAACCCCAATCTCTGCAAGCTCAATCCACAGTACGTCACCAGCAACATATCTCCGGGAGCTGCTGTCCGCTTGTGTCTCTTCCACACCTGCTGCCAGGTTTATACCAGCACTAAATCCGTTTGTCTCTCGGCTTTTTTTTATTATTATTATTGGTTACTGGGAGTGATTTCTTCTTTAGCCCTGTTTAGAAGTATTTGCCTAGTCTTTATGATCTGTGTTTGTGGGTTGCAATTTTCAGATTGTTCAGGAAGAAGCTGAGATTTTCTGCGTTTATATATCATTGAAAAAAAAAACGAAAAAGATGAAAAAGAAAAAAGAATTGACAAAAAAAAAATCGTAAATAGATCAAATGATATATAAAAGGGTTTTGCATTGACGTATAAAACCAGGTTCTTTTTGTGTTTGTGCTGATCATAAACAATATTTTTTGTGCAGTGTAGTATATTCCCATGAATTGTCATTTTGAGTTGGTTTTCTTGTGAAATTTTGTTATTTATGAGTAGGAATGTTGACTGGGTTTGACTCTGAACTATCTATGAACTATGTATTTATGAAATTGCCATTTCCTTTTTAACTGCTGCACATCATAGCATGTGTGGTGTATATATAAATATATGTAACAACATGTGTATCTTCTACAGATCCACAGCTACTAGATAACACTTACAAACGCCAAACTTAAACAAGGACTCGTTAAATCAAATTTATTGAGAATTTCATCCACATGAAGCATTTGATTTTCTTGATTTGAATCATGACTTACCATTATAAAGTCTTTCAGGACACTCACTTAATGAATTAATTCAGAATATAGAGAGAGGAGAAAACTAATTTCAAAGAGTTAGCATCTTACTCCTTCTGAGGAGAATTAGAACAGAATAAAAGGGAATTGTAAACATTCTTTCCCTTCAGAGTGTGACAAATTTAAATTAATTTTTCCAGGAACTTGATGATCCAAAAGTTTGCAACTGCTTGGTTCTACAAGTAAATACCTATGTAACTATACCTTTGATATAAGACATTTTTTTTTTTACCTCTTTTCTTTTCATTCCAAGATTAATTTCTTTTAGGATTAAATCTTCAAATCATTTGGTTACATAGAGATATTAGTTTAATTTTTTAAAATATCATCAACTAGGACATCTCATAAGCCATCTACAAACAGAAAATGCAACTTAAAACAACTCAATTCAATTAAAACAGATTTTCAAGAAAAAGAAAATTCCTCTCACCATGAAAAAGGCAAAGTTTTAAATAAGCATAATCAAAGTTTACCTATCAGCTACCTTTCCAATATCACCACCAAGAGCATCCACTTCATGAACTAACTGGGACTTTGCAGGTCCACCTATGGCAGGATTACAAGGCTACATCCCATTGGACTTAGTAAGGAAACACATTTAATGAATATTCAAATTATTTGACTAAAAACTCTATTTTTCCAACAAGATCAAAGCATTTTCAATTTTCAGCTAACTGACCTGCCATGCAATGCGGTCAATATTAAGTGTAAGAAGAAGCGTTTTGGCCCCTAAACGAGCTGATGCAAGTGCAGCTTCACAGCCTGCGTGCCCACCTCCTACTACTATGACATCATATCTTTCATTCCCAAGATCACCATAACCAATGCCATCTACCAGAAAGGGGGAAAGTCATAATTCTCACAACCCATAATAGAGCTATAAAGAGAATTCATTTTCATAATTGAAAAGGCCCCAGAATGCACCAGAATCGGGAGAAATCAAATTTATGTTAAATATCACTATGACCCCAAGAATTGTTTAGTAAATATTAAAGAGGGAAAAAAACAAATTGCCCGGATAATCCTCCTTTTACCTGCAGAAATTGAAGCTGCAATACGTGCGTAAGGGCGACAGAAGGTGGAGTTCATAAATTTTGGGTTACTGCGAAAATTACCGGTAAATTTGTACACTTTTCGAGGCTTTCTAAGCAGTGAAGGGAAAGAACGAGAAAAGAATACAGAACAAGAGGAAGATAAATGGAGAAAAGGGGTAAGACGAGTAAAGTTGAGAGTTAAAGCAGTGGCCATTTTATCAAGAAACTGTAGAAGGAGGTCTCAGTTTAGCATATGCAAGAAGCAAACCATCCTAAAAAGGGCAACTTTACAAAAACAGGATAAGGTAGTGGTAGCGGTTGTGATATTGGCGGCGGTGGCCGGTTGGTGGGAAGGAGGGACGGGATAGTTGCAGAGCATTCGCTGAGATGGCCTTGCCGCTGGGGCAGTTAACTCGGGGATAAGAATTTTCGCTTTTTTTTTTTTTTTCTCCCCTTAGACTCGTTCGTCGTCATAGCCTGAGTTGCTCAGGCTTAAGGTTGTAATTGGACCCAATTTTTTTATCTTTATTTTTTATTCTTTATTATTTATATGTAAAATATATATATCAATTAAAGTTTATTTTTAATTTAAAAATAAAAAAAATTAATTCAACCTTTTTTAGATAGATATTTTAATTTAATTTAAAAAAATTCATTTTTAAACAAAAAAAAAAATTTCAATTTAAAGGTAAAAAATAAACTTTAATTTAAATGTGTATTTTAAGAAATTTGATGACATTATCCAAAAGGATAATGTATTCAATTAGGTCCTTAAACTCATACTGGTAATATCCAATCCGACACTAGGTAGGATTCAAATCCACTTTATTAAGTTAAGTCAACAACTTTCATCCTTAACCAACTGAGTTACGGGGGCTTCCTATGCTTCAAAATAATGGTTACTTAAGTTGGTTTTTATAAATTAAAATAATCAGTATTTTAATTTCTATAAATAAGTATCATTTATCCCTATTATATTCTATCTTTTTCTTCCTTTTTATTGGTTGGCTGGTTATTGGAAATAGATAAATAATAAATTGACTTTGAAATAAGTGAAAATGAAAATTAACTAAGTAGGATAAAATAGAAAATTTATTTATACTATAATTAATCTGAAAAAAAAAATCTTTTTTAAGTGAAAGATAATTTGTAATAGAGAGAGTATATGATAAACTATAAATATTATAGGGAAATGTTTTTATAAACAACAGAATTTAAATTATTTTTGACTTTTTATTAAGTTTCTAACAGTTAACTGTTTTTTTTTAAGAAAAATAAATTCCTTGATAAAAAATCATTTTAAAAAAAAAAATTATAAACTAAACTCTCGGTAATTAATTAATTTTTATTAATTAAAAAAAAAAAGTTAAATTGACCGTAAATTTTGATCGTTAAAAACTTAATAGGAGTTCAAATTATTTTTTAACTTCGTTACCCATAATGGAATTTATGTGTATTTATATTATATAAATATTATAAATATAAATTCACCTGACAAATAAAACTTTTTCGAATGGTAAATCAATCTTATATGATTTATGCATACGTCACTAATTTATTTTAGCATGATTTTTTTTTTCATTCTCCCTGATTCAATCACTTCTTTTTAACAAGTTTTCCAAAACTTTTGCAAATCATTTGCAAATTGCTTAAAAATTTTTTAAAATTTCTTTATATCTCGTGGATAATATAGTAAATGATACATATCATTCAAATTAACTTTGACCATGAAATACATGAAGTATCATAAACAATCCATCAATATACCAAAGTTGTTGCCTGATTAATACTAAACTATTTTCTCTTCCCTTAGTCTTCATGGAACTATATAACCTGCAAAACAACATAAAACAAGGTGGATATATAATACATTAAAAAAAAAATTCATTACATTCTATAATAAGTAGTGAGTAAAAAATTGTTTATATTATCTAAGAAGGTGAAAAAAAAGGAGTCTTTTATTTGTGTCAAATAATAAAATAGATCACTTACTGCCACACTTGGTCCCATGAGGGATGGGTTTTCCACATGAGTTTGCAACAAAAACAGCTTTCTCAATGCTAATAATTTGCTGCACATCTTGACTGATGTAATGGCAAACACAAGGAAGGTCAACATTCTTCAAGACATTGCAGCATACTTGAGATGGAGTGATCTTTGGTCCAGACTTCTGAACATATTGTGAGCATTGTTGCATGAGGCCTTGAAAATCACCTTGGCATTGAGCAGAAACCATTTTGAGATTGAAATCCAACATGTTGGGACTTGAGATGGAGAGAATGGTCATGAGAACTAACAAGTGGATGATACGAAATCCTTCCATCTTTACTTAAATTTGTTTATTGCTTGATGATGGAGGACAATGGGAAGAATCTATTCATATATAGAAATTCTAAGCTCATGTTTTTCTTGTGTGATTTCAAATATTAGGAGTTACTGAATGTTGTTACATGTGATGGTAGATAGAGGTGAGATACTTGTGACTTTCTTGTCATGAGTTTCATGTTCAAGTGCCTCTCATGTGTTCTTATATGCAAAATGTGTAACTATTAGAGGTTTTAAACTTTATATGTGAAGGTAAATGTGGATATTTCTAAATAAAAACGTATGTGACATTGTTTTGTTTGGAGCTCTTTCTTTTGTAAAATATTATACTTTTTGTATGGATGGAGGAACAAATATGTTTGTGTTTATGGATTTGACGTTTGCATTAGTAAGTTTTAAAATAATTTTTATTTTTAAAAAAATTGAGAAAGTCATAATGTTCTTTCAAATTTTTGTATCCTATAACCCATTTACCCAAAAGAGTGTTTTGTTTGAAGTTTGAAATGTCTAAAATGGCTGAAGCAGAAAAGCTCCAACTACTGAATCAAGTGAGTCATTCTTTCACTTAATGAATAAACTAATAAATGTTCATGGTATTTTAAATTCAATTTTTCTCTAATCAGAGATTCTGTCCGCAATTGGGTCGGAGGATGAATAAAACAACAAAAAAAGATAGTAAAAATCCTCATATAAGACTGACTAGGTTTTGTAGAAAATAAGGACTGAGGCCACTAGAATTTTCGTGTATTAGAAACAAAGTGTTCGGAGGTGGGAACATTCTGCTATAGGATACAGAAATTTGAATTACTCACTTTACCCTTTACTACACAATCAATTTTTGTTGGCCCGGTGAAGATTTGTCAAAACATTTGAAAAAGGATCAAATCCGTACATCGATTTTATTTTCAGAATCTAAAAGATTTTTTTAAAAAATAAGGACAAAAAATACTAAACGTAAAATATTAATTATTAAATAAACAAATTTTTATTTGAAATACCCACTTTACCCTTCACTATACAATCAATTTTTGCTGATCTAGTGAGGATTTGCTTGAACAGTTTAAAAAGGACCAAATCCGCACATCGATTTTATTTTGAGGATCTAAAAGATTAAAAAAAAAGGACCAAAGATACTAAACGTAAAATATTTGATGACTAAATATCACAATTTTTCCCGCTTGAGCTCTCAAGTAACCTTTTCTCTGGTTTAATTAAGTTGATTTTGAGATTTATTTTAAAACTAATTTTATAAAACAAAAGGATTTTTGAAAATCCCTTTATTTATAATTTCAAAAAACTGCTCGCAAAACTATAATTTTGAAAACAATTCTTTCAAAACAAAACCCTGGCGCCATTTTGCATAAACAATAGAATAGAGAGAACCCTAATCAATTTCAATCCCACCTTTCATCGAAATTTCTGAAAAATCCCTAGAAGAAACGAACTGGATTAATTCTGGGGCAATGGAGAATAGGCGAAAAGTTGTGTGCTCAGAAAATGAAGAGTTCGCTGCATTCATGTGGGATAAATGGCAAGAACTGTCACAGGAACCCAAAGGGATTTCTGAAAATCTTAACAATACTATGTATAGAGCCTACTCAAACGTGTGCAACTCTAAAGAAGCTGTTAAGTCCCTCAAAGACTTGGCTCAAATTAAGTAAGTGTAAAGGAGAAATTTTTCTTGTTTCCTTTTGTCCCCAAAATTGTATTTTTTGATACTTGAATAATTTTTAGGCATGGTTCTTATGCAGGGGAGTGGGGAAATGGATTTTGAAGCGAATGCAAGGGTTTTTTAAAACTGATTCAGGTGATTCGGAAAGTGAAAGTGCTCCTAGAACCGGTAAGGTTTTATTACTGCTTGTTAGCAAGTTTAATTCTTTATTGATTTCATGTAAAATGGATATAGCTTATAAGCAGATATGCAAATATGTGGTTCATATGGTCTGCACTGTTCATATGGATCACAATACACCCAAGTGTTGTACATTTGCGAAAATTGACCCCATTTTTTCTTTCTTTTTTATAATTGAATTACCCTAGGCAAGAGAGACAAGGGTAAGAAAAGATATGTGCCTCAAAAGAATTCAGTTGCTTATGCTTTACTAATCACACTCTTCAGGTATTTATCTTTTTAGCTTATTCTAAATCCAATTTTTTTTCTTAAAATTCAATATATTTTTCTGGTTTTTGGTCGAGGAGGTGATTTTGTAAATGGTTTTAATTTATTACTTTGGATTAATAGAGGGACTGCGAATGGGAGTGAATTCATGCTGAAACAGGAGCTAATTGATGCTGCTGAAGCTAGTGGACTTTCTCGTGCTTCAATTGCGTATGATATTTGACTCATTTGATTTCTCGTCTAGAGATTTGTTTGGATGTTTTCCACACTGAAAATTTTCCCACTTTCCATATTACTTGGGAAAAAACATGGAACTTATAGGCCTGAGAAGGGAAAGGGGAAGCCTAGTCAATATGGCAGCTCAATGCGGGAATGGTATAGTGGATGGAGCTGCATGAAAACGTTAATAACGAAAGGGCTGGTTGCGAAGTCGAGTTGTCCTGCAAAGTACGCTTATCATTCATATTATGTGTTATTTCTGACACTTTTTTTTGCAAGCTGATTTATAAATTTAGAAAAGTGACCTTCTTGAGCTATTTTCTGTTTAAATAATGGATGTCAAGTAGCTATGGAGAAATTATAAAAAATATCTTGAGTTTGCTAACTTTTTTATGTTAATTTCACTGACGCATGCACTATTTTTGGTTAATGTAAAGTCCTATGGGGCGTGGGGCTAGAAGTATATTGGGAATTCTTGTGAAGACTTGCTTCTGAGCTTATGGTATTTAAGATTTTGAAGGAGCTATCTTCCTATTATAGAGAGGATAATTTAAGTATTGGCATGACTAGGTGAAGCTTTATTTTCTTGATATATAGTATGAGTGTGGGGGCTTTGCCACTACAGTTTCTTCATCTTACTTGCTGTTTAGCCCATGGTGTGATTTTCAATTATTTAGGCAACCCGGAATTGGTTTGAAATTCATCTAGTGATTTGTACTGTCCAGAACTTCACTACAGAGATATGGAAACCCTCTTATTTTTTAAAGCTTGCTGTGCTGATATGATTTTACTTTTTGATGAGTTTTCAGAAAATGTTGAAACTTAACATAGGCTCTAAAGCAGTCAAACCTTATAGACTTGATTTTAAGCAGGAGTAGGTCAAAATCGAGGTATACCATATTGACATTGTTGACATCAGAGTCCGTTGGTTGAAATATATTGATGATGAAACTCTGACTGATTGGTTTAAAAGGTCTTTATGCAGCCAAGTAGCCAGACTTAGTATTAAATCAGAATAGAATGCCTGGTCTGATTTTATGGTGGTACATATGTTACCTGTTAATATTCTTGCTTGCTATGTGAGGAACAGTTTATCTTGGACTTGTCCTTGCGAATACTGTTATCTAGCTGTCTACTGGGGAATACAAATTGTTGTCTACAGGTAAATTAAGTGAAAAAAACAGCATTTGTGGAAGCTTGTTTAGTGTTTCCGCTGCTGTTCCATTTGTTTGGAGTTAGTTAATCTCTTCTTTGAGAAATAAGGGCGCATTTGATCTACACATGGCTTTTGGGGAATAAGCCTATGAAGTGAGCTGTTTCATTAGAAATTTTGTCTTTATTCTTTTGTTTGCTCCTCTGCTTTTCTTAGCTTTGATTATGTTCTCTTATCCACATGAATTTAAAAGTACAGGTACATGCTAACTGAGGAAGGCAAAGAAGCAGCCTGTGATTGTCTTTTGAGATCTGGATTATTGGATCCTAGTGGCAAGTTGGAAACTTCGCGGGAATTTCCAGTCAAGGACCAGGGGAACTCTTTAGATTCTGACTCATCAATGGAAGACATTTCTGTTATTCGGTCTCAGCCTGATGCAGCAAAACTGGTGACATTGACATCAACATCGGCATCATCATATTTGACTTTGGAAAAACGAAATGATATTTCTCCTGAGTATCTGGATAGGGTATGCTTATCATTTTTTGCTTATTTGAATCATCTTGTCCATGAAATTCTGGACTTGTTGTTCTTTGATGACAATATTTATCTTCTACACTATGCTTCAATTTGATTGTTTCTTTGAAAATTATTTAGTGCTTGACAAATCAAAATATATGTCATAGTGCTATTTATATGTGAGAAACTCTTATAATATTTAAAACCTCGGTTTTTAAAGTTCGTATTTAATGTGTGAGTAATTTTGTTGCTTTTGTTTTGCATGTGTAGATAAAAGCATCTCCCAAGCCCTAATTCATCTTCCATTTCAGTTTCTTTCTATGGGGTTTTCCAGGGAAAGAATTATCTCTGCTTTCTATGAGGTTTCAGAAAAATCCCAAAACAAGGAGATGTCTTCAATTTGGCCTGCTGTTCTTTGTTCTCTTAGAGAAGACCAAATTTATGGGCAGTCCACTGAATGTTGTAGTCAAAGACAGGATACTTCTGCCAAACCAAGTGCAAATAAATCTACAGAAGGTAGAATTTTCATTGAAGTGCCTGAGAAAATTGATGGAAAGGTTTTCCTTGTCCAAAGTGCAGCTAATATACATCATTTTGCTATCCAGGTCCATGTGGTTCTCATTTGACTGACAACAGATTGGTTGATTCTACCAGAAGTAGGGCTAATCTGAGTTCCAAATCATCTGGTCTTTCTGTTTCTGATGACATTGCTTGTCCACTTAAAGGTTGCTCAAATAGTGTAAGTCTGCCAAATATGTTATGATGATTCTAGAATGTTAGTTTCAATTTATATTTTAAAGGATGGAAATTCTTTAGGACTTCAGAGAATAAATTATGCATCTCAATAAATATTCTTACTGTATACAATGGGAGTCTTTCTTTCTACATTATGTATATTACTCTTATTGATATCCTGAATTCCTGATTGTATATTCTTGTTTTTCCTGTTTTACTTGCTAAGTTGTAGACTGGACCTGAGATGGGGTGCTTATCAGCTCTATCTTTTTCTTTCTTTCTTTTCATTTATTTATTTATTTTAATTTTTAGGTTACAACTTTTTATCCTTATGCTTGATGTAGGATTATACTTCAAATTGAATGCAGGGAAGATCTATAGAATCTAAATCAAATGAATTGGCTGAGCCACCTCTGAGTTATGGAGAGAGATTTCAAGATGCTTACGAAGTCATTCTAGTGCTGGATAACAGGGAACAATTTGCTACTCAAGGGTGAGGATCTGACTTTGGTTCATTAGTTTTTCAACAGATAATATCTTTATTTTCCAGTAGGTGAATTGTGTCATCATGCTTTTTCCATTTTGGGCAAGAACAACTTAAGGGTCTGTTTATCCAAATACTTACGGTGATCTTCTCAAGAAACCCTTTTTTTTTTTTGGGGGGGGAGGTAGGGAGGGGGACTGCAATAGGATGGTGAATTGTGTCATCATGCTTTTTCCATTTTGAGCAAGAACAACTTAAGGGTCTGTTTATCCAAATACTTATGGTGATCTTCTCAAGAAACCCTTTTTTTTTTTTGGGGGGGGGGGAGGTTGGGAGGGGGACTGCAATAGGATGATTTGTGCAGAACAAACTTTAGCAAGGTTGATTACAATTTACCAGTTAGTTCCTGAGCTGTTCAAGTCAAATATATCCTTCAAAAATGATATGTTGACAATATGGTATCAATCAAATGATCAGGCCGAAAACAAAATTGAAAAAAAGATTAATAAGCAAAAAGGGACAAAAAGAGAAACGAAAGAGGAAAACATTATATTGGAAGGCTCTTTTAGCTCTCATAAGTTCATTTCTGAGGTTATGCTTATACTGACTTTTCTTGTGGATAAAATTGTAGTTTTGACAAAGTTCTAACTATCTTTTACTTTTATGAGTTTTAACAATAATGGTGTATTATGTTTCTGTTTCAATTTACCTCATTGCAGTCTCTTTTATATCATAATAATTGAAGTAGATACAGATGACCATTGTGGGTCTATAACTTGAAACTGCATTGTGTGTCTATTAAGCATTGTTCAAGTTTTGGCACTTAGAAATGTAATGCTTTATTAAGCTTCTATTCTTGTGGACTGATCTTCAAATGGCCTGTATGCAATATTATGTATACTACTGATATTTTATTTCAATTCTGGCAAACTTTTGATATGGTTTTGGACTTGACTTAGTTCAACTATGCCATTTTATGGGGTTTCTTCATTAACTTTTTAGCAATTGAAGTGGAAGAGTGAGTACTTTCAAGATGAGCATGTAATGTAAATTATAGAGAAAAAGAAATAACGTGTGGGGACATGGTATCTTCCTTTTGTTGTGTGGTTTTCCTTTTTTAATTTATTTTACTTCATTAACTGAATAGCTGATTGCTTAAACTCATCAAGTTAAATTTCTGTGAAAATTGTATGACGCAGAAATTTACACTATAATCACTTATTCCTGACCAAAAAAAAAAAGGGGAAAAAAGAAAAAAGAATAATAGTAAGAGGCAGTAATTCCTTATATGTGAAGAGTTTCAATTGGTAATTGATCCAATGCAAATGATGCATCATTACTCAGAGGAAGAATGCCAAATAAGATGTACATATCTGCTACTTTTTGACTCCTGTAATATGAAATTTTCCCAGTAACATTACCTGCTATGGAATAAGAGTATCCGAACATGCTTTTCTGAATTCTGCATATACCTTTCCTCTCCAAATAAGCCTACTTCTCTGCTTCTCATTTTCTTAGCTTCCATATCTCTTGCTTCTCAAACCATGGACTTACATAAAATCTGAGTTCAATATGAATTATGATCTCTTTGATAGCAGAAGTTTTAACCTGTGCCCTGATATGCTTTTCCTTGAGAAAAGAATTTGTTACTAACAAGTTACTTTTGTTTTAGAAAAATATCATACTTAGTCTATAACACATTAACCATTTCTTGCCTAACACATTAACCATGATCTAGAATTGTGATTATGAGTGTGGCAGAGTTACTGTGTCTTGACAAATATTCCCACGCTGCAATTACTTTTCTTTGTTATTCTAATTTCTAAACAAATTCTGCTAAACTCTAAAGTAATCACAAGATTCAAGTGGTTATAAATGGTTCGTATTTGGATATTGTCATAGGCTGGATGCTTGTCTCTAGTAAATTTTGTTTTGAGCACGACTACTAATTACTTATATGTTACAAGAAGATTTAAATTATGGTGTTTCATCAATTATTTTAGTATAATTTCTTTTTCAGGTCCCGTTCTAGAAGAATTATTGAGAATGTCAGTAAGCAGTTTAAAATCAAAATAGAGGTGAGGACTAGTTCTGATGTGGTTTCATATCATCTTTCTTGCACATGGATGTGTTACATCAATACATGTTCCAATATTTGTCAAGTGATGTGTGCATGCCACTTTAATGTTAATTAGATGCATGTTTTAAACTTGTTTCTGTCTGTGAACCCTTAATTGTAGTAAATGGCAGTCCATAAAAGACATGCAATCTTTATTTGAGTGAATGTGGTACTGTTTTGTCATTTCCTGATGACTGGCCACCAAACATGCATGATTTTATGCACACGAAAAGTCAGTGTATATGTGCACAACAGCAAAATGGTTGGATAAATTGTTTTCTGATATTAGTGGGATTTTTTTTTTTTGCTGCCGTTCTTAATGACACCCATATTGATTTTTTTTTTCTGATGCTTTTTTTCATCCCTTAGGTTAGAAGGTTGCCTGTTGGGGATGCAATCTGGATTGCTCGCCATAAATGTATTGGCACTGAATATGTACTAGATTTTGTTGTTGAGAGAAAGAAAGTTGATGATTTACGCATGTCAATCAGGGATAATCGTTATAAAGATCAGAAACTCAGACTTCTGGTATTGTTTCTTTGTTGAATACTTGGCTATACTTTATCACAAACATACTTGTGTGTTGTTTACATCTAAACTTAATCATCTAAAATGTATGACTAAGATGCTTTTATTGAGATTTTTGTTGCAAGACATGCTTATTCTTCTACATCTGTGTAAACTTCTTTACTGAAGTTAAAAATTTTGCCTACAACCACCCTCAATCTGAAATTTGAATGTCCCATTTGAGTTAGGCAAATTTTAAGAAAAGGGTGACTTAAGTAACAATGTCAATTCCTTAGTAAAATTTAACTAACTTAGAAAATAAGACATTCAATTGTGGATGATTTAAAATGTAACTAGGGATATTCAATTCTGGATTGAGGGAGGATTTTCTTTTCTGAGAATCCCTAGTAGTAGTCTGAACCCTTATGCCATGATGACAAGATTTATTTGTTTATAACTGTTGTTTAGTACATTTTCTTAGCTCTCCCAATGTATGTATGCGGAGTTCAATTATTGAAGTATCTTAGGGAATGTGTTGAACCTAGAACATACATTTTGCTGTCTGGGTAGGTCATCAAGATCCTATTGTCAAATTAACATAGCTGCAGACTTATTCCAATACAATATATTTATGCATGTGAATATGTTCTACTCTGGGTAGTCCTGCTTATTTGATGTTAGTTTGTGCAATTAAAATGTTTTTACTGTTTAAAAATAATAATAACAAATGTTCTAGTTTTGTTTAAGCTGATTTAGGGAAACACAAAGTTAGCATTTTTGATCTTTTCTATGTGCGAAGGTTTTGATCTTGGTTATCTCATCTGAAAACTGCTGACTTTTAAGAAATTCATGGCGAGGCTAAAGTATTATTTATTTTGAGAAAATTTTAGCGAAGTCAACTTGTTGTGCATTGTTTAGAGACAGATCTCTCAGATGTAATGTGGACCAAATGCAACAGGAGAATCTAGTAATATGAATTTTTTTCTTTTTTTATGTGCACTTGACTTTACTCCCTTTAATTGCATTTTGCTGATGGAACGGTGAATTCTTCTCTGATATGATGCTTCCATCAGGATACCTGATTTCGTTGATTGCATAAAAAATTCCTCTCCTCAGGGTTACCTCCCCATCAATAATGTTTCTTAGGGTCTTTCAGGATTTCACTTGTTAACTTTTTTGTTGCTTTTCTAGGTGCAGAGTTTTCTTTCAAGTCTTATCTGAATTATTCTATTGGTTGGGAATGCCAATGTTGAGAATGGTGAAGCTTTAATGTCAGAATAGATGATTCATTTTAGATTATATATAAGAGATAATCATCTGGCATATTTGAGGCGATGTAAAAAATTTATATTTAATGATGGAAAATAATTTGTCCCACTATTTACTTTGCAGATTGTCCCAATTTCGTTGGGGAATTGATCACATCCCCTTTCTCCACCTTTATTTTGTTTTATTAAATAATAGAGAATTGCTCTGCTAAACTTCCCTATTTGGTCTAAATGTTTATACAAACAGACGATTACTTAAGATTTATCATGGTTGGCTCAACATATTTTCTGTTTTCTTGTGTTTTGTAAGAGATGTGGACTGAAGAAGATGATATATCTGGTCGAAGGTGATCCTAATTCTTCAGAAGCTGCTGAGAGTATCAAAACTGCGTAAGAAAATCTCTTCCCTGTCCTAGCAATCCTATTTCCTAGTTTTCAATTATTACTCCCAAACAAAAATTGAATGCCTGCATTTCTATTTTAGGATGTCAAAAAATAATGTCCATTTTTTTGACGTTAAACATATTTTCTATCAATGGGAATATTCCATTACAACCTTCTTAAACTATGGAAGTCACCTTCCACTAACATGTATGATACCACATCTAAAGACTTCAATAATTAGGATAATATAGTAATTTCCACTTGGTCAAAAGATTTCCTTAATTTTTTATTAAGTTATTTGTAAATGAGTTTAGGTATTGATTTTGATTATTTCAGAATTTTAGTGTATGATTCCTCCATCTTGAATTGGATTCTCTTTTGTTATTATTTTTTAAAAATTATTTCTTACCATCTTGCTTTGTGGTTGTGCTTTTGAAATTGGTTTCTTTTATTTGATTCTCATTGTCTCTTGTTTTTTCCTTTTACATGATTGATGTTGCTTGTAGAGTTTAACTTTTTCTAGAATTTGAGTTTGAGAAATGAATAAATTTCTTAGTTGTTTGTTTCCATACATGTTAAAACTCTCAATGGTAGCCATGCTTTTCTTCCCTTTAAAGGTCTTACGAAATTCCCAGTCTAGACTCTAGATTTGTAGATGTAAGTTTTAAGGTGTAACTAATAATTATATCTTATGCTGCTTACAAGTAGCCAACTTTTTGTATCATCCACTCCCTTGCTCCTATTTTGCTTGACCAAGTCATCATAAAAGGAGGTTTTTAATGTATCAGATACCCTCAAACTAATTCACCTTCTGTGTATTAATGCATTTATCATATTATTTTACAGTCTCACATTTTGCACAAGATCTATGGCCAAGTAAAAACAGTCAAACAAATTTCGATGAGGGGAGTATTTACTTTCTTTGTTGGTTGGGAGTGGGTGGTGATATTGTTTTAGCTATTGTGAAAATTTCAAAAAGATTAATTATTGAAGAAACGGTGGAATGTGAGCACTATGTTGGTTTTGAAATTAAGCTTATGGAAAAAGAAGATTAACCTGGTGTCTGATGCTGCACCTCTGAAAAATTTCCAGTCTGTGTTAGCTCCATCTTGGCTTCAGCCTCTTCAGAAAATTGAATTGGTTCTCACTTTATGTTGTTGGAGTTTGGCAGTTGTTTTACAACTGAAATTTTGGAAGGATTTGATGTGCAACGAACTAGTGGCTTAGCAGATACACTAAAGAAATATGGTTGTCTCACTCAAGCCATAAATGAGTATTACAGCTCCTTGGATTATGAGAAAAGAGGCCCGAGAGTTTGTCCTGCTTACGACAAATTCATTGGAAGATGTGAAGATTTAGATAAATTGACTGTCAGTGATGTTTTTGCTGTCCAACTTATGCAGGTACGGGATTTTTGGGATAATTTTATTATGTGCTCAAACTATGATTATGGCATAACTTTCTTTAATTCTTTCTGTTTGAGAACTTTGCTTTCTTCCTGCTATACTTCTGTATTTGTTCCTTCTTGCCAGGCTCGGGACTATTTTATGGCTTCAACTGTCTATTTTTTTCTGCTACTAGATGGATATAAGGGCAGAGTAATGTGTTTGCATCCTGTAAATAGCTAGCAAATAATGAACTTTTATTGAATGTCTGGTTAAACTTGTACATTAGATGATGCTTCTTGATATAAGAACAACACCATGAACCTCTCAAAGTTAGAGAAGTTAAAAGAGTGTATAATGAATAGTGTTCTTTAGCATGCAAAAAGTGTTGATAGCCTACATAATGTATTAAACTTTTTTTTTTTTTTTGACTATTAAGGTAACTTCTCTTCACTGTCTACTTTTGCATAAAACCCTCTAACAGTTTGATACCTTTCTTGTTGGCATTCTTGCTGATTTTGGGAATTCAGGTTCCGCAAGTGACGGAGGAAATAGCCATTGGTGTTTTGGATATGTACCCTACTGTACTCTCTCTTGCTAATGCTTACTCTCTTCTGGTGAGTCTTTCCACCCCCTTCTTTCTTTTTGTCCTTTTTAATGAGTTTATGGTCTCATTCTGAGTAAATAGATCATAGTCTCACAGAAGAAAATTTGTTGCCAAGCTTTTAAAGTATAGATGGGTGAGATTATATTTATAGTACACTAAACTTGGTTAGAGCCTCATCCAGGCATGCAACTCTAAAAAAAAAAAAGAACTAGCCAAATGAAAATTTTTTATGGGATAATTATTATGCAAAATATAAACAGATCATTATTATGGGATCACTTCAACAAGACTTGAATTCCCTGTTGCATAATTAGAAATTGGAAAGTGTTAATATGAAATAGTTTGACAATCTGTTTATCTGGTATAATGAAACAGTTGCTAGTGAATTGACCATCTTAATAAAAGAAAGATTTATGGCCTCCTTTTATCTTAGATTGCCCAGTCTGTCTGCCCTTTTTTTTTTTCCCCTTGCTTTTGTTGGCGTGGTGGTGTGGTGCAGGACTTGTGAGGTAACCTGTTTCATGCATTTGGTTTTTGAACAGGACGGTGACATTCGTGCACAAGAGGAAATGCTGAAGAAACAGAGTAACAATTTGATCAATGGAGCTGCTAGCAAAAACATCTTCCAGCTGATATGGGGCAGTTGAATTTGGTACCCTCTTCCATCTTTTCCTAGTAAAAAATGGGTTTGTTTAGTGTAATGTTCATAGGAGTAAAATATTTGTATAATTCTTGTTCCTAGAAACCATGTGAAGTAAGTAGCATTGATATGGTAATGGGGATGTTAGTGAACGGCCTTTTCATAGTCAAATTTGTTCTTTTTGGATAATTCCTAAGAGTTTGGTGATCTATTTCATTGTGGTAGAAGAAAAGAGCCAGCCTGCATCCTTTTATTTTATTTTATTTTGTATACTATTTTCCCACCGTAGCAATGGGTAGAGAAAATCAAACAAAGATGCTAAGCTAGGAAGAACAAGGAGAGGCAACAAGAAGCAGTGGAGCTTTTCTTTTTATGTTGATTCCAGGTTTCTCATCCATTTCCATGTCCGCCGGTTTCATTCCCTCAGGCAACGCAAAATCAAACTTATGCAGCAGCTTCGCCAGTGCAATTTCATTAACAGCAATGGCAAAATTCGTCCCCGGACAACCCCTTCTTCCTGCTCCGAACGGAATCAACTCGAAATGAAAACCCTGATAATCTATCTTACAATTCAAGAACCTCTCGGGTCGAAACGCTTCCGGATGCTCCCATGATCGAGGGTCTCGGCCGATTGCCCACCCGTTAACGATTGCTTGGGTGCCGGCAGAAATGTGGTAGCCCATTACATCTGTGTCTTGAGTTGATTCACGAGGAACAAGTAATGGAACTGGACAATGAAGGCGTAGAGTTTCCTTGATCACTGCTTTTAGGTATGGCATTCTAGGTATATCATCCTCGGTAACTTGTGATTTTGGTGGGACAATTTTTCTAATTTCTGCTTGCAGTTTTGCCATGGTTTTGGGATTTCTTAGGAGTTCTACCATCACCCAGTCCATGAGTGTATGTGTTGTATCGGTTCCTCCAGCAAACATGTCCTATATTTTGCGAAACATATGACAAGAGGAGTTATATATAAGTTCGGAAGAAAAAAAAATTCCCTTGTAAAAAGTAATTAAATAGTAGGGAGAAAGGTACAAAGGAGTGGGAAACAAGTGACAAGAAAATGACTATAGATAAATGCAACTTTTTTTTTTTTGGGTCTAGAATTGAATATTTAGTTTTGATTAATACAAATTTTTAAGAAAAAAAATTCATTTTTTTATAGATAGTATCTGAATCAAACTACCTCGATAACTAGAATATATAATAAAATCGAATTGAACTTATATATTTTATCTTTGAATCACTCGATTAGATTTTTAGATACAATTTATTTTTCATTTTTAATATTGTAATGTTAATTTCTTGATAAAAGTTTCAAGATAGGAAATGACACGTTCAATTATAAAAATTTAAATGAAATAGAATGGAAAGTGTTATTTTAAAAAATAAAATCTCAAACAATAATTTTCTATGTGAATTATTATTTTATCAAAACATCTCATTTTCGCAAGAAATAAATATTTGGTGTCATATTGAAAAAAGAAAAAGAAAAAAAGACCGAAAAGAACATCTAAATCTTCATCCCATCTCTTTCCTTAGGCCTCTTTAATTAAAAATATGGTGTTTGTAAATAATTGTCCTTTATTTGATTTGTCTTTATTTATTTGAAATTATTGTCCCTAATTTATTTAATTTCTTTAAGTTTCTTCTATAATTTTGTCAGCATAACATGAATGATGCATGGCATGGATATGAATGTGTTGTAAGGGTGTGCTTGGATATATATCTAAACTGACATTCTTCATTTTATATGAAAAATACAAGCATTCAATAGAATTTTTTTTAAAAAAAAATAAAGAAATTTGATTCAATCATATGTATATTTTAACTTAGAAATAGATCAAAAAAATTTTTTAAAATAAAAAATAAACTTCAATTTAAAAATAAAAGAAAGCATACCCTAAACTGAAAGATTGATAAATAAATTAACTTACTATGATTATAGCTTTTATGGTGTCATCTTCAATAGCAGGAATGCGGCTGTCGGAATTACACCTCTGAATTTGAAGCAAAATATCCAGAAAGTTGGAGCCGCCGTCGCTTCCCTGTGCAGCATCAGTATTATCTTCCAGGCCGGCGCCCCTTATTTGAATAATATTTTTCCTGTGCTCCTCCATTACACCATCCACGAATTCATGAAACTCTTTAGCCACTTTCTCAACTTTAGCATCCAAACCATTGAAACGATTCACCCAAGAAAGCCAAGGAATATAATCAGCAATATTAAAAACCCCAATCAATTCAGCAAATCCCAATATCATCCTCACTATTTTCTCATCACTGTACTTCCTCCCCAAGGTTGCCCTAAAAACCACATCATTCGCAAGAGTTACAAACATTTCAGACACGTTTATTAATGTTGTTTTACTACTTTGGTTATAAATCTTTTGTATCATTTCTGATGTTTCTTCTTCCCTAATGAGTTTAAAGGACTGGACCATTTTGTTACTCAGGAGCTGGAGGACACATATGCTTCTCACTTGCCTCCAATATTCGCCATAAGGCGAGAATGCAATGTCCATTCTGCCATTGAGAATCTTGTCGACGACTCCGGATTTAGGCCTGTTTGAGAAGGACAAATCGTGGGTTTTCATTATCTCGAAGGCTGCTTCGGCAGAAGAGGCCACGAGTACGGGTTTCCTGCCGAAACGGAGAAGCATGAGGGGACCGTATTTATGGGACAGTAAGTGGAGGGAGCGGTGAGGAAGTAACCCTAGCTTGTGAATGTGTCCGATCATGGGGAGACTATGGGGAGATGGTGGCCGGAGTTTGGAAGAATTATCAGAAGAAAATAGAAAGAATTTTAGAAGGAAGAAAATAAAGAGCATTAATGGAACAAGAGTGGTCAGTCCTAAGATATTTGGAATTGGAAGGATCTCCATTCTTCTTTTGGGCTTTAGCGATGGATCATAGCCATGCCACATATTATATAGAGAGCTGTCTCATGCCTGGGGATAAATAATACTCCAGATATTCTATATATTTTACACAATACTCTAGACTATCAAATAAATTAAAATAACACTGTATTCCTGGACTTTAATATAAAATTTTAAGATTTTATTAATAAAATATATTTAAGATAAGATATACATATTTATTATTGATGACATAGAAAATATAGTTAAAGATTCAAAGCTGATAAATTGATTATTGGTAAAAGAATAAAAAGATAAGTAAGTTAACCTCTTGATTGGACAAAAATAAAGTTATTTTATATTATTAAAGAGTTTCATAATTGATGATAAAATAGATTTTATATTTTCTAGTATACAATCTATACTAAATTTTTATCGATATAACGTGAAATATGACAAAAATGTATATTTAAAATTTTTTGAATCGAACAAATTAACATGGCTTTATATCTATGGTTAAAAATCATAAAAAGTCGCAACATTACAAAAGAAAGAATCTTTTTCCGTGTAGACTAAGATATATACATTTGTTGAATTTTGAGAGTGGGAAACAATTGATGGGCTGTTGATTAATTGATGAGATAATTAATCCCATTTATTTGGTTTAATTATTTTTTAAATTTGTAATGTATTGTAAATTTTAATTGTATTTTGGACTCAATTTAAAAAAAATATTGATAAAATTTAAACTTAAGATATATAATTTCGTGTTGACTACTCCAATTATTGGAGTGAGCTGATGTATTAATTTTGATTAAGATTAGATACATGTCAAAATTAGAACAGATTAGTCATTAGGTAAAAGTTAAAACTGATCACTCCAAATAATTGTTCAGTATGATCATCAGTGACCTCATCGCCGGCAAATCTGCTCGTGTCTTTCCTCTGTAGTTTCGTCACGGGCAAAGTCATTCGGAATAATAAAAATGTTTAGATATTTTTAGAAAGTTGGGTCATAATTAATTTTTTTCTAAGTATATGAATAAAACATAATACCCAATTGAATTTTTGTGCCACTTGAACTATATATATTACCCTGATAATATTTTTGCATAAGGTTATCATTTGTACTAATGGTTTCTAGCAAGCCACAAGTTTCCTTGGCATAGATAGAATGCAATAAAAACATCAGCTTTTGATGATCCGGAAGCTATCTTTTACTGCTTCTGTTGTATTTGCACTAACATACTGCAAAAAATAAAAAAAAAATGAAAACAAATTAATATGAATTTTCCTTAGCTAATTTCCTATTTGGATTATTAATTTAGGGGTTCGATAATTCATATGTCTGACCTCAAGTTTCAGTTCTTTCTTTGTGGTATGAACCCTCACATAACCGAATTCCGCCGTCCGAACTAAGCTCCAGCTTTCCACCTATATATAAACAAATCCTTGGATAAGAAAATATAATGAAATCTTAATTTTCTGCTCAAACAATCAGAATCATTTCAGGTTCAGTTTTGTGTTTGAATATTACATTATCATTGGGGAACTGATCCAAGCTAAAACCGGCCATCCCAATAATAGCATGAACTGGTGCAGCATACTTGGAATTATCGTATGTATCAATTCCACTTCCATCTTTCTTAGGCATTGCTCTGCATTCTTTCTGGTAAACTGCACATGTTCTTTCATAGTTATGAACATGCCCAAACAGAGCCAAGTCCACCTGAAAATTAAGTTCCCAAATATGCTATGTATATTTAGTACCTTAAAACAATTAAATCACGAATCCTATAATTAATGTAAGAGATAATTGAATGATTACCTTGTTCGATTGTAGCAATGGCTCCACAGTGTCCACAAATTTTTTATCCACAGTGGGAAGAAAGATTCCTCCTTTACAAGAGGTGTACATCGGCCTGTGACTGCAATAATTATATGATGATGTTAAATCTCAGGAGAAGCTAGCAGATCTTGTAAGAATATATTAGACATTCTCTCTTTGTTCGAAATTGAATATCCTATTTTGAAAAGTTTGACATAAATTTATATATTCAATTTCGAAATAAGATATTCAAATAGGGTGGGAGTATAAGATGGCTCACCCCATAAAAATTAGCCACGGAGTTTTGGATCGATTAACAGCTGCCATGTCCATTTTCATCCAATTATACTGTTATATTTAAACAGGGTACATTTCATTAGTTCGAATTTGAATGTTTCTGAAAAGTTTAACCTGAAATAATGCAGAAAAAATGGTAGAAATTTTAATTTAACTAATTACTTGCTCAGAATTTTCTGACCAGGTATGCTCAGTGGAAATGACAGTGAAATGAACACTCCCTTGCTCTATGGAATACCATGGCTTGTCTTTTGATGGAGTTGGCATTGGGAAATAGGTCTCATAAGGAACCCCACATTCTCCACCTGAGTCTGGAGTTATATAAACTGATCCTGATCCTATGTAATCCCTTTAGGAAGTTCCATTTTACAAAAAAAAAAAAAAACAAACTTAATTCTTGTTCTTAATTAATCTAAATTTACAAGACTAGATTTACCTCTCATGGTTGCCAATTGCTGTCATGTACGAAACTCTCGAAGCCACTGGGGTGATGAGGTGAAGGAAATAGTCCCATTCCACAAGAAAACCTGTGGCATAGCTTATGTCTCCAATATGGAATATTGAGTCCACATTTCCGGCAGACACTTCCTTGGCAATGGCTTCTATCACTGATATTGACCCTGGCTATTTTTGGGCATGGAAATATATCACTATTTAGCAATCCCAATCACTTCTTGATCATTCCCTTTAAAATTGAATCTTTGTACATATTTCCATTTTAAATTATATGAAATTAAATATCCTATTTTTTAAACTAATTAAAATTTTACTAAAATATTTACATTATAGGATTAAAAAAAAGTTAAAAATTAGGTTAAACTTTTTTTAAAAAAAATCATGTAAATAAAAATAAGATATTCAATTCTATAGTGAGTTCTGTACCTGAATGTAATGTTCGACAGAAAGGTCATGGGGTGCCTTGCCCATATCCCCAAATGAAACAAACTTAAGCCCATCCGATCCCCCGGCTGGTGGTGTCTTGAATGTGATCTGATTACTCCAACCAGTTGAATCACTGGAAGAATGCAACCCATGGATGAATTTTACTTGAACCGGATTCTTGCATATCCTTAATTAGAAGAATTTACCTTCCATATCTGTAGGACAGAGTGGTTGAAGGCTTAAGTCCAGTCATCACTGCTGAATGAATATAGCCTGGATCATGCCAACCGAAATCCTTGGCTGGACTTTTGGGTTCAAAACCTTCCGGGGATCAAGAAAAACCAATTATATAATTAGTTATTGTTCACCAGGCTATTAATGGAAATGGACTTCACTCAAAACTCTCTATGTTTCTGACTATAAATAATTTCCTGGATGAGACTGAACAGAAGATGAATTTGAACCATGAAAGCTATATTTTCATGACAGATCAAGAAGTTCTTACTGCACATATCATTTCTTGTGAAGGTTGCAACCTTCGATGTTACTGATTTTCCACCATATTGGACTTGTTGAGGCTTCTCATCCCCACTAATCCATGTTAGTTTCATCTGTTGCAAAGACCCATATAAAATATATATTTATATATTAATAATCCATCAATAATAAACAGAGTAAAAATTAACTTAAAGAATGAACTGTAGAAAAGAAAGAAAATATTGATCTCTGCTTACTGAAGATGCAGTAGAGTCGACACTGGAGAGATGTCCATATAAGGGCTTTTTGGGATTACCAAAGCTGATCGAATGCGATCTCTTCAGAATGCAAGGAGTTTCGAAGCCGCCGGCAAAGAATACGAACTCTATATCTGATCTGATGTTGATTACATGAAAAGTAAGAGTAGCACTGCAGGTTCTTACTGCACATTTACCCTTTGATTTTTTGTTGCATTGTTTCTTCTTGCATGACAAGTAATCTGGATCATTGCTTACATATTGTGCCTGCAAAACTAATTAATTAGATGAGGTTATTATGTAAAAATTCAAGATTAATCAACAGAAAAGATTAGTAACATATTGTTAGAAATTAACTACAAAATCATTAATTAAGATGGATTCATAACATTAAGCTTATTGATTAGTTTTGCAATAATGGAAAGTCACGTGAAAGAGACCTGCAGAAATTTATTTAAAGTGCTAAAAAGTAAAAACTAGCTAGTTAGTTCCAACTGCTAACCTTCAATTTAAAGTGACTGAGGTTATTAATTATTACTTCAACCAACAATTTAATTTTGGAGCCACAATTTCAGTAATTATATTCTGAATATATATGTATATTTCTATAATTATTAGTATCTTAGTTTTTCTTTTCTTCCCTTCCAAAATAACAATTAATCTCCGGTGTGTATACATACCTTGACGGGGTAATGGCAGAGGAGCGGAAGTTTACCGAAATCGCCAGTCTGCTCATATTCAATTGCACTTTGTGGACAACTTGAGACGCTGAAAAAATTTCAACGAAAATAATATATATAAAAAAATACAATAGAATGCAGGGAGAAAATATTCTTGCAGAATTGATCGATACGTGACCATGTGATTAATTAATACAAACAGGCGCATGGAATCAAGAAATTAAGGTGTCTACATGAGTTATCTTACTCAGAATCAGCAGGTGAGATCATGGCAACCCAATCCCCAGAAGAGGGAAGCAGCACTCCGCTGACGGTAACCGTAATATATTCTTCATCTAAGAGCTTTGATTTGGAAGAGCTGAAGTTGATTTTCAGATAAGGGTTTGGATCAGGACAATCAGTCAAATGCTTTCTGTTCAAAACCCTGAACTCCGATATTGCAGTGTGGTTCAGGAACTCAGACACGTGCAGAGACGAACAATTTACAGAACAAGATAAACCCAGAAAGAAAATGCAGGACACAGAGAAAAGTTTGGGTAGCAAAGAAAACTTCAGCATTTCCATGGAAGAAGAAAGGTGATCAAGCTGAAATTATTATTATTAATAATAAAATCACGGAAGGTTTTTTAGAGTCTTAATTGAACTACAGAGATGGTGAAGAAATTAAAGAAGGGTAGTTTGCCATATTCTTGTAATGGGAGAAATTAATTACATTAGTTTATATAAATGCATGCAGAACTAATTAGTGGTCGTATATGTCAAAGTAGAATTCTTCGGAAAGATCTATAAATATCTATTCATTGTGTTCACTTAACGGCAAATTCTGGCAGCGTAGTTGGCAATTCAAAGTGGGTTCGGTTCCAATTTTGATGATGGTGTTGAATTTTTTCGGGTTCGGGTGGCATTACACCTAGCTAAAAGGAGCCCTTTTTTTTTTTTCCTTAAAAAAAAAAAAAAATTGTATCTGCATCATTCTTGATATTACACCCCCTGTGGATCTTATTTCTCGACCCTCTTTGTATGACAAAAATATATGAATAGTAGAATGTGCACCCCTAAGTAAAGGTACAAGAAGAAAGACACTAATTTTATTAATTTTATCTTAAAACTCAATACACAATTATTATAATAAGGTACATTACATTACATAGTTGTTAATTACTAAGGTATATTCACTATACAAGGTTCATTCAGCTATATCGATAAATTGAGGCTTCAGATGTTTTATTATAGATTTGTATATCTTTTCACGTTATATCAATAGAAATTTAATATGTATATATAAAAAAATCTAATACATATAGAATTTAATTTATCATTTTAAGATTAATATATAAAATATATTAAAAACTAATAATCAAAATTATATATAAGATTTTTATTAATATAACCTGAACTAACACGCATTACGAGATTTGTTATAAGCTGTCCTTTGGCATATATTCCTAAACTTTTACTTCTTTCTATATGCTCCTTTGAGTTTCCTACACATTAATTATATGCTCTTTTTTAACTGTATCCAACTATTTTAATAGATTTTTTTTTTAAGATAAATTTTGATCATACAATATATATTATTTTTATAACTCGAACTCTGTAACCGATTCTTCCTTGATTATCTTTTTTCCCTTAGAATTCCAACACCACCATCTACTTGAATCAGATTCGAGCCCCCCCCCCCCCCCAGTGGTAAGTGGTAAGTGGTAAGTGGTGATTGGGGTCTAACTCACCCCGACGTCGCGGGTTCGACACCGGGCACATCCCACTTCGGTGGTAGGTTCCAGGT
>JAWZTD010000109.1:5194816-5216758 GCA_035221335.1 Echites panduratus
TTGAGTTTGGATTCATCCCTTTCTGCCTTCACCGATTTTCTGAATTTGCCTCCCCGTTCACATCCCAAGTATATTCTTGGAGTTTTCTTTGAATTGGCCGAACTAGAATGGTGTGTCACTATGACAAATCCCAATTGTTTTCCCCGTTGTCTCACCCACGACACCAAAGCTTCTTTGCCCTGGAAATACTGCAATTGAAATAACAAATTAATTACCAAAATCTTCCATCAAATAACCTTAAATATTATGACACATACTTCAAAGTTTGTAAAATGTGTTGTATAATCAATCACTATAGGTAGATCTTGATCTTCATTGCTTCCTTTGCTAGAAATTATGGTCTACACATAAATTTAAAGTGAATGTCAGATTAAAAAATATATTCTCATAAGATCAAATTATTTCTGAAAAAGAATGGTCATGAAAATCGGTGATTTGATGATGACAAAGACCAATATGGTCGGCCAGAAGTTAATGACAACTCTTAATCTGGTCGGCTAGAAGTTGATGACAAAATGAAGAAAATTCGACATAAATCTAATGAGTTTTATTCATTATGTCGGCAATAGATAACTGAAATTCTTCAATTTGTTCATAAACTAGGTTTCGAAAATTTGTAATATGATCGGTTACTTATTGCCGACTCTATTGACAAAAGGTCGGTACTGGTTTGCTGACCTTTTGTGCTACCGAAAACAACTGACATCCTACAAAAAAACGAGAAATTTACATGCTAAACTTACCATCTTAGCTTCATTTGGCCATGTTGATATATTGTGAGCTTCCATTATTTTTCTATAACCCTTTATTACAAAAAATATTTAAATGTGACTTTCTCCTTCTTTGCTTCGTTGCACCGAAATGTTTCGTTCAGTGAAACAATAATTATCGTATTTCATGAAAACTGATGAGGAGGTGTAGATTCACTTGGGCTGTTTATTCATCCTTTAATTTCTTTTTTTTTTTTTAGCAAATGTCTAATTTAGTCATTTTACAAAAAATACATGACAACAAATTTAAATGGAGTTGTGTTTTCATAACATTCAGCTATGTAAACATCCACTTCCTTATCATTATTATTATTATTTTTTTTTGTTTCCCAAACCCAAGCATTATCGCTCATCGCTCAAATGGGGAGTGGTTCTAGACTTGTTAGAAAGATAACTAAATTCTGCCATGCCATTAAACATAAGCATAATAAGCTGCCATAACCGTTCTTTCCACAAAAGCACCAATTGGCACATTTTCTGCCGTATATGATTATGTGGAACCAGATAAGATTCATTATCAAATGGAACTCTAATGACCCACGGTAGGCATGCATCAATAATTTCTCCAGCCTGCGGGGCATAAGATCCAATAATTGAGCGATGATGGTGTCCTGCACCACCGTACCATGATGACCAAAAACATGTCAATCTTTGGCCCCCCCTTGATGCTTTTAAACAAACCCAATCCGTTCGCATGCATTTTCTTGCATATAAGCTTCATGATGGCTGATCACGTCTTTAGATTACTTCGCTGATTGTAGGCACGAGAAAGAATTATAGCAAAAAGACCTAAAGACCAACCCAGTACGAGCGACCATTGCTGTTATGTACTGGAGAGGCAACTGGAGAAGTCACGGCCCATTCATACCAAACCTGCTTATCATTGAGCCAAAAAAGGATCAAATGGCATGAATAACGTTAGGGGAACCAGATCGACTGCTATAATGTATTATGGGCCAGTAATGTAAGGAGAAAAACTGTACTGTCATCTTAGATACCTTGGTAGAACCACAGCAACGCCATAGATGAACTTCTAAAGGATTACCAGGTTGTATGCACAATGGTGTTCTAAGAGGAAAAAATATTGGGAACCTGCACAAAAAAGCATTGCAAGCAGAAAGCAGTCATAACTATTACTCTGGTTAAAATTAAACAGACTAATTAGATGTATGATGTTTGAGAATATTCCCATTATAACAAGCAATCAAGCAAAACTTCACCTTTCTTCAGGTATACTCCCCTCCATCTTAATAATACTTCTGGTTTCCTTTTCAGTTTGTCCCAAATTACTTAAATTATTTCTAAATCAAGGTTCATTTATCCACAAAAATGTGTGAGAGAGAGAGGGAAGGAGAATAAATGTGAGACTGCAGTTCCCAGTAGGGTAAAATGAGGTATTTTAAATTTTTAATACTCCCAGTCATAAAATTCTATATTTCCTTGATATGCATAGAATGTCAAATTAAGCCAAGTACTTAAAAGGGTCAGGAAGCATTTTAAGACTGTGAACTACATCTCTAGCTTTACTAAAACTATACCGAAATGCATGGTATCATTTATTACACCCCAGGGTAAAGAAACAGACAAAATAAGTGGCATACCAGCTGAACATATTAGGTGTGGCTGTACATGGTTCAATACCAAGATGCACATCCTGGTAAAGTATTGCATCAAAATAGCCTGCAAATCCTGTTAATGGGTGGAAAGTAGAAAACTTAGAAAATACATTTTAATCAATGACAACAAATGAAGAAAGTACACCCCATTTAGTAGTTTAGGAGTTACAAAGTCAGTAGTCCAATGTCATTCAGCATTCAAGTATTTAATATCACGAGTGTTAAAACAAAAGAGCAAAAAGCTATTTCTAATGAGCAAAGGCAATTGTTAGTCATCCTATTGAATAATTAAAATCCACACCCAACGTCAATTTCACATCACTTATAAAGAAAAATTCAAACCATCAATCTGATCTTTATCATTCAAGAATAAATATAAAAAAAAAAAGCAAATTTCCATGCATTCAAATCTTGTGGATTCATTCCACCAACGTGCAGATGCTAAGCCTCCCTTCAATAGGTCACTAAGCATGAACAGAAATTCAAAATTCTATTTCCCTTTCTATCTCTCTGCACAAATTGTCAAATATAAAGATAGCCATAAATAACATGTACCGTGAACCATTGCTGATCCAGTGTCAGACGGTATCTCAAAACGAAGCTTCTTATATCGATCATTGCTTTGTGTAGCAGAGTGCTCTGGATGATTAAATGTAAAAACCTAGCCAAAGAGAAAAAATTGCAAATTTCATTTCAGATGTTCGAAGGAATAAAAGACTGTCACAGTGATAGATTGTGGCTTAACGGGGGGCTGGGCCTGGTGTTCAACCTATATTTGTCTTCAGCATTTTTACCACATTGGGCCTCATTATGTAAGTAGGTGGAACTATCAGGAGCTTGTGGATGTCCATGTGATTGTTAAAAGATGTGCAGAATGTGGTATAAATGCAAATTTAGGTATTTGACTGGAGATTCTTTCATAGAACACCTATAGTTGCAACAAGCATAAAGCAGGCTGAGGTATCTTTATCTGTTCTAAATCATCTTTTGGAATATCAAACTGAAGACTACATGGATTTATATGAGCAACTACCATGTTTTCAAAGACCTTGTCTCTATGTTCCTTTTTATGCAGAGATTTGCAGCAGAATGATTCTCCATAGATCAGTTACATTATTAGTTCTGCATATGATTCAAGAAGAAAACTCACTGGTTGTGAAGGGGCAAGCCTAGCTATGCGATGCAATTTAACAACATAAGCAGTTTCAAAGTGCAAAAGATCTTTGTGAGCCTTAACCTGCGATGAAACCAAAGAAGAGTGGGACAAAGGAAAAAGAGTATTTAGAAAAGAATTTGAATCAAGTGTAATCCACTGCATACAAGGATGTTTTGCATAAAGAATCAGTAAAGGAGTTACATCATTGTATATCTTCGATGCAGAAATGGGTTGAATAAAACTTGTATACCTGAGATGGGTAGAAAATATGAAAGCAAAAAGTGGAATTAGAATCTGCACCAGTAAACAACATGGTGACTAATTTTATTGACAAAGCACAAACAATGAAAAAAAAATTGGCTCCTAACAGAATAGTAGGTTTAAATTGACTCGTCAATGCTCCATATTTTTTTCATCCAAAATTCACAATATCATCAATGGTCACATTTGAAATTATACCACCTTCAAGAAATCAAGATACATTAATTGTTCTTTTCCAATATTATCTGTAATCTTTATTGATATGCACAACAGTTTAAATTGATTCCTTTATTTCTCCAGTTTCTAATCTAGGGTATTTTAGTCTTTTTCCACTAGTATTTAAAACAATCGAATAATTTATTTAATACTGATGCAAATACCAAATGAATTTTTTTATTATGAAACAGAGGTAGTGTATTAATAGCTAACAATGAGATTCACACTTCCCATATGTGCATCATTTTCTACCAACTTCAGCCAAAAAAATCACTTTTTGCCCAACAAAAAGCGAAAGGAATACTTGAAATATCCTTACAGCTGTGCAATAGCAAGAAAGAGAATTTCACATCCTGGAATGAATACTCCTAAAGAGCATCATGCATAGTTAAACCAGAAGATTCTTATCCTTGAACGTAAAAATAAAAAGGGTTTAGATACAGCACAAATTACTACTTACGAAGAGGGAATTGATATTCCATCTGCTTTCAGGAATCTTTGAGCTCCATCAAGACACTCTGGTGACAGCTCATTATCACCAAACGATCCCAGCAACTCACTAACCTAAATCACAAACAGAAAAATGAAAACAATGAGCTAATAAAGATCACAATGAATATCGTTTTATGGTATTATAAGTCTATTTTTACAAAATAGAGCAGATTGGACTTCAAATACCAAAATGTCAGCTTTCTCGGGAGCCTCCCAGTAACGCATGTCACAAGCCACGATGGTGACAACTTTTTCCCATCCCTCTAGCTTGACCAAGCTCTGTAACATAAATATCAAATTCAGTTAGTATTAGTTGCGTAGTATAAATATCAACCTTTTAAAGCTCAATTTCAAAAAATTATTAATTTATCAACCCCTTAGATATATGGCAACATGCAGGATCACAAACTTCAATTTTGCTTGATTCAACTGTTCTTTAAGAGGGTGGCGATCTGAAGTGAAATATTTTTTAGCCAACAAGACGAATTTTGGATGTTTTGCAGTGTTATAAATAAGAGAGATGAACAACCATAATTTGGAAATAATATCAGAGAAGGAAAAATATATAAGTAATTAATGTGCGTAATCAAACTTAAACATAACGAAACATAAATAGATGTACTACAAGAACATACCATTACTACAAGGATGGAAATATAGATAATAAACAATAGTGATACAAATGAAATCTTCCATATCTCCTAAATATTCTATTGGAAGACCAAATGCCTGGTTATTTTAGAGGATACAGAAGTTTTTTGAGAAATGACCAAAGAAGAGTGTAAAAAGGACTCCATCTACAAAAAAAAAAAAAAAAGCAAATCTTGCAAAAAACGTTTTTGGACTTTTGCTGGAAAAAAGTGGCACTGCTCTTCATGCAAAATGTTATGTAAAATATTCTTCATGAATCTCATGCAGGGTTGAAAGCTTGTTGATTGATATCACCAAAAAGTGGACACAAGGAATGCCTCTTGCAAATCTTAGAAAATTCTCAAATCAACCAGCAGCTTGGATTGGAAGAAACCCTATCCTTTGCATGATTCAACTGTAACAACTACAAAAGTGGGCACTAGACTGACATTCAGTTTGTCGTGACTTTACTACAGACATCTTTGCTGAGAGTGATTTTTCACTTTTAACACGACACAGACATTTTTACTACTGAAGAACATTAAAGATAAAAATATTAATGACTGAGTTCTCTAATCCTCTCAATACTGACATCATTTGATTAGAGCAATCCAGTTTCTCTAATTTTCCTTGTAAAATTGAATATCTAACTTATTTCACTGAATCAAGTAGTGCATAATGGAGATAAGTTACATGAAGTGTAACGATGGCATTGGGATTCTTCTCAACAGCATAGACTCTCAGCTTCCGGCCAGTTTCTTCAGCTGCCTGCGGAACAAGAAAGAGAGGAAAAAAGGAAGCAGTACTTTTAACTGATGTTTCAAGACAAAATCTTCATAAGTCATGCATTTGTTTTGACATGAGAGCAGACCTGCAACGAAGCTCTGACAAGAGGACCTCTTCCAGCACCTACAACCATTAAAACCTAGAAACAATTTCCAGAGATAAGGACTCCAAGATTGTACTTGTCAAGAAAAAAGATTCTGCTCTGTTCTTTTACTAACCAGTGGAAAAAACAAATGGCAATATTCAAGGATTAACATGGATACCAACGTAACGTGAAAGGCCAACAAAGAAACCATTAACCACTTCTCCATTGTCAAACAGTGAGAGAATTATTGAGAAATTTATTCACTTTCATAAATTGAGAAGTGCATACCGACAAAATGGCCTTTGGATTTAGAAAAAAAAAGTTGCAGCTTTTAGCCAAGGAAGGTGAGGAAGATTTTTTCAGCGATGTGCAGGGTTACAAGATGCTTAAGGTCCACTATGTGGAGTGAAAACTTCAGGAACAAATTTACTATTTCTCTTATGGTGATCTAGTGCAATTAGAGACACCAAATCAATAAATTTTAAAATGCACAAGAAGCAGCATCAATGTAGATCATAGATCGTTTAATTGAGGTTCTTATTAAGACTCCTAGATAAAAATCGAGTCACAATGCGATTAACAGGGAAATCTGCATCAAGAACTCTTCCCTCCCCCATTCTCATGTTCTTAGGTAATCTATCTTGAAGAATAATTCAGCTCATCAAAGGGAAGCTGAAAAATATCAATGGAAGAATCTCATACTTATCATTAAAAGTCTGAATGTTTTATTCCGTTCACTGCCTTTTAAATAGACAAGACTTATCACAGCATTAGAAGGCCTATTTCATCAACTTCTTTACAAATAATAACTCTTCTAAAAACAACAATAAATAGAAATATTGGTAAATATATTAAACCCTAAACTATTGTCTCTTATGAGAAGCATTAACTTATTGCCAACCTTATGCATCCACAACAGTTCCTCTGCCACTTTCTTGTACTTCTTTCCACAAATAAAAAGTTCTTGCTTTAGCAGAAAAAAGTAGTCCAAGACAGAAGAACTTACAGTTGTGATTGTAGATACTTCCTCTTCAGGAACCCTGTCTAACAAAGCTTTAGATACTGCTCTTTGGTACTGCCAAATGATCATACCTCAACTCAGATTAAGACGCAAAATAACCTCATAAATCAAGCTTTCCAAACCAATGTATTATTCAGTGCAACACATTCAAGAAAAAAACCACACTTTATCATTTTCTCAATTATGTGTGTATAAAATTGTCTCTATAAAGATATAGTTTGTTTTCATTAAGAATACATAAAAGAACTTCAGATATTTCTTTTCATTCACTTTTAAAATTTCCATACATGATTTACAACTAACATTATTGACTACACAAATCAAGTTTATGCATAATTTAAGCAAGATAATCATTACAGACATATATGAGAATCTAATTTCCTGATGTAAAACAATAGAACTTGTGAGACTCCCGGTAGAATGGAGTTACCTGGATATATTTGACTGTGTCCTTCTCAAATGTTTCATATGTTTGGGCCTCTAGATTATCCATGAGCGGCTGCAAAGGCAGACATTACATCACAAGGAAACACAACTCTCATTATCCAAGTCAAAGAGGAAGAAGATCTAAAGAGAAACGAAGAATTAGAAAAGAATTTAACCCAACATACTTGCAAAGGTGATTGTAAGTAATCCCTGTAGCCAAGCTGAAAATAGAGAAGTCAAATTGAGCATGGTTGTTAAACAGTTTACCCCATGTAATCGAGTAAACTTGGATCAAAATAAAAAATTGTTGTGAAATCAGTCAACTCGCGAATGGAATACATAAATTCGTTAAACTCGGTCGAGTTTATCGAATTCACACAAAATTAGCCTTCTTTCACTAATTTTGAAGAAAATCTTTTAAGTCTAGATATAATATCCACTTTGTTGAACTATTTGTGCAATTCAACCTATAATTAAATCAAAATTTCTACAATCTATCCTTCTATCTCAAAGGAATAGAGAAGAATTCTAAAATTATTTTAAGGTTATCCTTTTTCTTCTCCATTCCAAAATTATTTTAAGGTTATTCTTTTTCTTTAACTAATCCAAATCCTCAAAGGTACTCTTTTTTTACTTCTGACACATTTCAGAATTCCCAATTGTAAGATTCTTAGTTCCTGATTGGACATAAGTGTGAGTATAGTTAAACTAAACTTTTGTTTTTAGTTGAATTAATTATGAACTTGGATTTTATGTTATATATAAAATTAAATTTGGGATGTTGGACTTTTTTTTTAATGGGGGACATTTACTGCATTTTGAGGTTAGATTAATTTTTTAAAAATTATTTTATAAGTACATTTATTTGAGATATAAATTCTACGATTTTACGTTACAAGTTTATCAAGGCTCAAGCGAGTTTACGTAAACTCTCAGGTTTGGAAACCTTGGGGAAAAGTGCATTTAAGTTTGCAAGTTGAGTATGGTCTTCAACCACGACAGAGCATGAAGTACCTCAAAGCGTTCTTGTTCTGGAAGAGGATCCATCTTTTGATACAGATAAGCAACATAATCCAAGTATATACGCAGGGGATGTTGCCGAATACCTGACTGAGAAGATCACTATAGAATATAAAATGACACAAACTTGGTAATGAATAATGATCAGAAACCCTAAATCATAAACAGAAAGAAAAGGTGAGAAAAGAACAGAAGCACATGAAGTCCCTTTCTTTAGAACTTTAAAGAATTGTCAAAAGGAAATAACAAGACTAGTTTCGATGGTACATAGCACCTAAAGAACTATGACTTACATCACTGTGATTACCACTGTTACTGGCTGCTGAATCCAGACTTGCAGGATGAACACTGTGAACTGGTTCTCCAGATATTACTATCTGAAAACAAAATTTAAAAAAGAAAAGAACAATGAATTAATCAACACTGTAAAAACACAACATTAAAAAAAAAAAAAAATGATAAGTCATGGCATGTACTAACAGCCAACATCAAGAATCCAACCCCAAATTACATCAAGCATATCCTTAACCATTACCATCATGAAACAAATGTTACCTGAATTGAATTGTTGAAAAATCCTGCTATCAGTTTCTGGTGACGTTTCGACAGACAGGGATAGCCTCGTGCATTGGTTAGAAAAGACTGATAAAGAAATTGTGTCATATCTAGGAGAACAATGATCCAGAATCTACGAGAAATTAACACTAGAAGACATCAAATAACAAAGAAATGGATTCTAGTACTTTAGAATGAATTATTGCAGCTCTAACAGGCTCTCCGAACCACCGTCCAAGAGAATTAAGCGATGGTAATGAGCACCTAACCAGAAAGAAAGATAACTTTACAAATGATAGTGGAGAGAAACATTTTTAACCAATTAACATGTCACAGATACTCACAGAACATCAAGGGCAATTGACAACTGACTGTGGTGTTCAGAAAGATGGCGAAATGAATTCCACAATTCCCAAGAGTCACTTTGTAATTCACCCTGTTAGACAAATGCAACAGTAAGATGCCAACACGTTACATTTCTGTTAAATGTAAGAGTTGAAAAACTTTATAAGAAATGTAAATATCAAATCCAGAATAAATTTCCTCATTTGAAACAAATCATCTTAAGAAAAAAGATCATCATTTTAAGAATACTCAATCATTATTTCCTGAAAGTGTCTTAGCTATGTAGTAGCACAATTAAACATAAAGTTGTATTTAGGCCTCATATAGTTACTACGAGACAAACAAAACCTATATATCTAGGCCTTCAGGAATCCATAAGAAGGAAGTAGGAAGGCTTCTAACTTACCATATGATTACCTTCTCCACTACCAGTATCATCATCAGACTTCTCCAGTGGAATCCTAAGCCACAACTTGACAACAAAAATAAAATGTAAGATCTAGAAATAAAACAAATAAAGATAACAAGAATAAAACAGGACAAAATTCAGGAATAATTTGTTGTTCAAAGAGGAACCTGCATGCTATTCAAGGACTGCAAAATTTGATTTACACATCTAGCATAATTGGCACAGGATAACCCCTTGGGTGCAGGAAGAAGACAAGCCTGCAGAATCAGAGTTTCTTATGCAACAAGCAGATTATTTGAATAAGAATACAGATGAACGGTGTGCAGAAGCCTTCTCATTATGAGACTCCAGAGACATGGCATTTTAAGCAAGAAATGAAAACCATTTCTACATATGTTTAAAGGACATTCAGTTCTTCAATGAATATCAAGAGCAACATTAGACTACACACATCCAATCTGCAAAATATCTCAGAAACATCAAAGAGTCCCAAATTAGGAGCAATAATGCCCAGTGCATATGCATCTCCAAAACTAATAATACACATGCAGAACCCTAGATTCCTAGGAAACTTAGAAACATAACCATACCCAACTGTCCAAGACCAAGGACCAACTATTCACTAACTCACCTATGCTACAAAACAAGCTTCAAAGAATTATATTATATAACTCAAGTACATTTATCAATAGAGGCGGCAGCTTCTAAGAACCAAGGTTGCCTTCTTTAAGTGAAAGCATGCATACTACAAAAATAAAAAACAGCTAACAAGCTTGAGTTGAGGGAGGAAAATTAATCATGTTAAGACATGTCATTTGGAATTAATGAGTAACCAAAGACAAATACCAAAAATGATAAATTTGTTGTTCATTATTATCCAAACAACATGAACATCACATCTCTAGAGAAATTATTTCAAAAGAGATAAGAACTAAGCTAATTCACTAAGAAGTATAAATGCCAAATTGTACATGATACCAAAACCCTATTCAATCTAAGATCTTATTAATATAAAAGCAAATGAGAAAGCTAGCATGCTTTATTGCATCTTCAAAATCCAAAACTACTGTTATTCTACTGTGATGATATACCTTAGCAAATATAAAGTAGGTGCACACTCTACTATGCATAAGAAGTTGAAAGTTTTTAATTCATCATAATTATTTGTACAGAATTTGATCCAAAGCAGAGAGAAAAATTGAAAAGTATCACGTATATTTGAACTTTCAATAGGTCAAATCCAACAAATAAAACCACATACATGTAAGGAGAGATGAGAAGCCCAAGCTATTTCCTGCTTCAAAGCTATTTCAGAATCCTTACGAATTATTTCATCCTCAGAATCCAAGTCAATCCAGGAGCTAATCTTACCTACACAGCACATAAAAGTAGATAATAAGACTATATAAGAATAACATAAACATAAATGGCATCTGACCTTGCCTTCTGCTCCTAATGGTAACTTTTTATATTTTTGGATACTGATACATCTAAGCAAAATCATTGAAACTAAACATCCTTATACTAGTCAAAACATATGGACACGAGAAACTAAAAGAATACATTACTATGGCAAACCTCAGAGACATTGTAGTTCTCTGATGCAAATTACAGCATTATATGGTGATTTCAGAAAATTCAAGGCTAAAGAAAAATAAAAGTTATTCAACATTTTTACACTATTTTGCATGTATAGGAGCGCTCAGCCAATGATAAGCATATAAATTCTTGTGGGAGTGTGCACAATAATCCCTTAAAATGTTAAAAAAAGAATCAACAAAGTTTCGGCTAAGCCCATTATTTTTGAAAAAAAAAAACCACCATGTTGCATTCCTTTTTGTCTAAGTTCGTAAAAACAAGTAACTTCTATGGGAAGAAAAAAATTCAATAGTTTAATCCTCAAACTAAATCTTTTACACGAATTAGTTGAAAAATGATTTTTTTTTTTTTTTGCAAGGGATGTAATTAAGACTTCTGAAATTTCTGAAGACTTGATTGAGAATTTACCCAAATTTTTTTTCCTTTATTTTAATGCAAAGATTCTTTTAATTTACTTCAGTTACAGAGCACTACAAGAGGACAAAGGTTCATCAGCCAATTCATGAATAAACAACTGGAGTAGTAGTCACCCAAAGATTAGGTAGCAAAATATGTTACAGGTACAAGGCCCCTACCAACCACATGAAAGCTCCACTGTGAGGGACTCAAAACCAAGTCAGAACCAGCAAATGGCAGCACATGGGATCCATCTCGGCCACTTTCTATTAAGCTAGGCCTGTAGGTAGGGTCCATCTGTGGCATTTCATTTAAAAGAAAGTAATTAATCTTCATGATCACCAAAATAAATGACTTTCTGATCTAAAATCAATTTTGTTATGTGGTCAAAGAATAAGAATAGCATCAATAAAAACATAAACAAAGGAAAATGGAGCTTAAACTGTAAAAGAATGCGAATGGCAATCTCTAACTCCTGAATCCAAGGGATCTCCTTGTTACGTAGGTCAAAGGTTGTAAAGAATGCATCCAGATTCATTCTCATGCAGACTCACTAGCCATGAAAACATATGAGAAACAATTAAACTATGTCTTCTGGAGAAGCACGTATTTATATGGAGATGCATAACATCCGGTTATTTCCACATGTAATATCCACCCAGATTTGGATGTGAAACATTATCATCTTTTGTGAGTGAGGGCAGAGAACTCACCATGGCAAAAGAAGATAAGAGAACAGAGGAAAAAGAATGTCCACCTGTGTCCCTAGACAACTGCATGGCATATGGAAGATTCTTTAGGCAATGAGGGGGACTTTAGAGAATCATTCTTTTTTTATGTCTCCCAAACATGGGTCTTCTTTTAATGGTGCAAGGAGTATCCATCAAATTCCTCATCCACCCACCCCCCACCCATCCCGGAGAGTTTCTTAGAGGCATCACAATGTGCGGCAATTTTAGTGTCACAATGCACAACCGTCTAATTCGAATCAATCAGTTTATTGTTTATCCTAAAAGAAAGCCCCACACACAGGTAAGTCAATTTTTTTTTTCAAGAAGGATCAATGATAAACCACCTACAACAAAAGGATGTCTCCAAACTGCAACATTAGTTCAGTATATCTTAAAAGTGTGAAAGATAACTAAACGCAATCAAATCCTAAAATATCTTATGAATTCGCATTCTTGAATCATCTTACATGTGATCAGCTAACAAGCCACTAGGTATGTCCCCACATACTTGGAATTGTCATCATGGAAATAAATTATCATAGAATTCTCCCATTCTCTCCAAACATCAAAAAACAAATTTTAAGGGACTGTTCCTTACACTATCAATCTGTAAATCCATGTTTCCTGATTTTAGTGTCGATGGGAAAAAAATATCCTTATTCATTTTGTATCAAAACTTCAACAAAACCTTTAAAAAGCAAAAAACTCTGCAACAACTTCAGAAAGTATCATATCTTATAATAAGTTTGAAAGAGAATTTTTTTATTTGACATAATTATGAAAGAGGAATTGCAGGCACATTAATTGTAAGAGACAAGAACTGTGTGCTTCTATCATTTTTAGCAATATCTTGAAAATGCAATAGAGAGTGGCCTTTGAGACATACTAACATCTTAGTTCCAAGGCCCCTTCAAAAGAGAAGTTGAAATTTGATATTCTGAGATAATAAAATACTGTCCTACTCTTGTGAAAAGGAAGGACCCTAATAGTCAAGTTGCTTGCCAATAGGTGGCACCAGAAGTGCATACAATTTTATCATATTACTAATATTGTAAAGAAAACCTCCCCTGGAAATAAGATTTGGTAAAGGGAAAGCTAAATAATTTAATACAGCTTCAAAGAAGTTACATATGAATAAGTCGTAAATATCAAGGCTTTCAAGCTAGAGTTGTCGATAAAATATGTAGCTAGTAGTCTCCAAAAAACTTGGAAGTATCACTTTGCAAGCAGAAACTACCAGCACGATGATGTAGGTGAGCTCACTGACCCTTCACACTGGTTGAAAGCAATTCTGCTGCTGTGTGATTGGCTAATTAGCCACCAGATGCTAAACATATTCCACACTTTAAAAACCAAAATTATCCAGCAAAACTTGGAAAAAAAATACAATAAGAGAAATCCAGTTAGAAGTCTTCTGCATCATTTAGGAAAGCTAAGTAAATTACTACTTCCTGCCATTTACACAAGACATTAATCATGACTTGCTCCCTGTCTAGCAAAAGAAAGAATTCTAAAAAAAATTGCATATGGTACTATTAGTCTTTCATAAGTGTAAGCCATAAGATTTTGCACCAAAGAGCTAAATGATATGAAGTCAACTTGCAGTAGAAAAGTGGGGCATAAACCAAAAGCAAGATTAATTATTATTCATCTAAAAAACCACAAACAAAGCAATTGCATAATTGACTTGGGTCATGATCTTCTCAATGTTTGAATATCTAATAGATTTTGAATTTATTGCCTTATATTTGTAAAACATGCAAGAAGTTTAACCACGTACAACAAAACTACATCATAAAATGAGATATGTCCTCTTGTACTTTGGTTCATGAAAGGGAAGGTACGGGAGGAATAAATATTTCACCTGAGGGAAGTATTTTATTTGGAAGGGGAGACAGACGAGAACAAAAAGAAATATTCGCTTAATCGACTGTTCACACCTCTTTTCCTTTCAAGATTAGTTTTATAACTAAACAAATATGGTCAATTCTGTCATTAACATTCTGTTATTGTTCCTGATGCATTTTCTCAACCGGATAGGGACAAAAATAATAATATAGAGTGGCACCCCTTCTAATTTACTTCTTATCTCTTCTACCCCTAGCCAAGAAACAAAAGAAAATATTGTGTCCTAGCTTATTACAATTCAACATCAAAATCAGAGTTGTCGATCACAGATGAGAGACTGTGGCTGTTCACCAAAAAACTGCCATGGCAGATAGTGAATAATATAAAAACATTTAAAATATAACCAAAAACAATGTTGTAATCGTAATAAAACTAAAACAGAATTCATACAAATGAAATAACAATTAAACAAAGCATTTGAACAACATAAAATGTTAAATTCACCATGACCCTTGGTGGCAGTTTAAAGAAAATCCGCCTTCTGCCATTGCATAATAAAACTGATCAAAATCTCTGTAAGACCATAGAACAAATTCAAATTACCCAGCAGGACACTTCTTCTCTGCATGGTGACTAGAAGCGTATACGTGATGTTTAGTTACCCCAAAACTCTTATCCAATTCAATTAAGATTTGTTAAATTCAAAGCAATAAAGTTTAAGAAGTTCGAATCTTCAAGAGAGATGATAGGGCAACATCTCCTAAAGATGAATGAAACTGTGCTAAAGAATAAAGTCCTGAAGAACTTATGTATCTAGTAATCTCGAAGTTAGAAGTTTCACTTCAACAAACAGAAACTACTAGCTTAATGATGTAGGTGTGCTCACTGACCCATCACACCGACTGCCAGCAATTCTAACAATGTGTGATTGGCTAATTAGCCGCCAGATGCAATCCCTGACCATCATTGCAACAAAATAAACAATAAAATAATCTGATTAAATTCTTGTGAATCTTTTAGGCCAACTTAATTACTATGACAAGTCATTCACATTAATCATGAAATGTAACCTCGCCAATGAAAGCACTAGAATTTATATATTGTATCATTAGGCTTTCTTCAACAAAGTCATTGGTTGCACGAAGAATCAACCCCATCCAATTCTATTTTTGTTTGAGGTAAAACAGGAAACTTGCATACCTCAATGTTATCAGACCTACAACAAGGCTTTATGGTCATCCTTCCTTTTCCTTGAATGTTAGCATGCTCAAAAAATCATTAAGCAAAATTCAAAAGTTCAAAGAAATGACACAGAATGATGTAACCCATTTTCCATCTGTTGTAATTTTAAAACTTCAGTTCAATGCTTTTGTATAAAGCAAAAATTAGTAAGAATTTAGAGAAGAAAAAAAAAACCCCAAAGATTACAAAACAAAACTTTCAAACAAAAAGAATGTGCAAGACTTATTCACAACCAAAAGGACAAAAAGGTCCTTGCTCCTTACAGGATTATTCATCAACTGTTACCAAGAAGGATGAGAAATTATACTTCTTAAAGCTAATTCCATAAAACCCCAGAGATAAACAGTAAAAGAACTAAGACACACAAAGCAGTTGTTGATTTCTTTGACTTGATTTCCAGGTATCCTCACACAAGAAAATTGATTGCCATATTAGAGTTATCTATGAGGGTATTCCCTTCTGTCTCATGGAAAGCTTAGGGTTTCCATCCGAACTAGGAGAATCAAGAGAAGTAGTCACGTCACCTTATCCTTTCAATAACTGTATTTTATGTTCTAATCAAAGGATATGCTTTTCCGCCACCAGAGTGAACTAGACCACGGTTAAGCTTCACAGTCGTTGATGAGGTTTTTAACCATCTACAAATAGGAGTGAAATGTAGTGCTCAAGAGCCCCAAAAGTGAAAAGGGACAAAGGACCAAATTTCACCATGAGGCTATTAGACACAATACTATTGGTGACTTACTGACCATCCACATATAAAGATACAGCCATAGAAGCTGAAAATTCATGTGACCGGCTAATTAGTCACCACAAACAAACATAATCAACCAACAAGGTTCATATAGATACATGTAGTGGAATTTTCATCCGCAAGATGAAATAGAGGATAACAAGAGCATAGAAAGTTCAAGTACATTCAAAAGAATGACCATTGATGTACTGATCAATGTCAACTTCGTCTGCCAACCGAACCAGGGGGACCTCTTCACTTGTGAAGCCCAACCACTTCCACAAAAGGTACTTTTCAATTTCCACAGTTTTATTTTATATAGAATGAAAGTTTTATAGTTGTTCAAGAATTTTTTAATAGTTCAACTGAGCAAATCACCCTAACTCAATAGAAACCATCATCAAATAAATTTCCTAAATAAATCAATATGAGTATGAAATACAATCTTGTAAAGTTGCATCCACATCCTATTCTCCTCAAACACTTCATATTTTCTTCATTCTCTCAAAAAATTATCTCCACATATTAGGTACCCAACAAAAATAGTGAAAGCACAGCTTTCTATATCTCAATTTTCAAGCATGACACATGATGATACAATGGTTACAATTTTTTTTCCAATTTAAAACATTCTCATGAAAATATCATTAAACATATCAACAAGAAATACAATCCATACCACCATATAGGAGATGCAACCATGCATCAACCAGATCAATCTGTGATCTTGATTCACTAGGAAATTTTTTTTACTGCATAATCATTGGTATGTATCAGTAGCTATAGATAAAAGTTACTTTCTTGAAGATTCTTCATCTTCTCTTCTTTATTTCCCATTTTTCGGTTGTTATAAAAAATTCTTCTTTTACCTAAAGAAAGACCTTGAGTGTATTAGATTCCCTATCTATTAATATTCTTTAAAACCAACAGTAAATTGATTTATCGGTAGATACAAAAATACGTGTTCTTTAAACTCCTTAAAATGAGTCTCAAGTATGTTACAGTTATTATTCTTTACTTTCATGACAGATAGCGATGAAAAGGAAGAGAGATGTAACCTCTAGAGAGAGAAAAAGCATAAGTTGATCAACCATGGTTCTCGAAATTATTCTTCACAGCTATATACTGGATGACTAGATACAGATACATGAAAAGGAACAAGATTTGTTCCAAAAACATTCTCTACCCAAATCATGAATTTTTAGAAGATAGAAATTTCAATCAAATGAATAAAAGCAGAGATATATTTACTATAACCAGTAAACAGCTCGGCTCACTGGCAACACTCAGAATCCAATCTTATAAGAGACCAACCTATCCACATTTAATTGAAATGATGTAATTACACAGGAACCAAAAGAACTCGAAACACAGAGCACATCAAATCCAGGAAACACACAAAACCATCAAACCAATCACTTCTGAAATATTCAGTCGAAGAAATAGCCATTGTCAAAGCCGGAGCTAGTTATTAACCGTTAACTAGCTAATGGCTTACCAATGGGGCGACAACAAAGTCGAATCCGCCATGGAGATTATATGAGAGGACATGAGGCATGTCATCGCTGAACTCAGTCTCCACTCCACAGTATCTAGATTCACTTTTCTCGTCGCCGGGCCTCTCACCAAGCGGCATTTTTTCTTGTTCTCGAGGTAAATTTCTTCCGCTGGAGCAGGAGAAAATTGGGGAAGGATAAGGTGGGGGTAAGGAAGCTTCAATGCAGTGGGGTTGGGAGAGGGTTTTGGGGACGGGTTATAAGAAGAAATAAAAAAGATACAGAAAGACTTTGCTAGGGTTTTGACCACCAGTTGACCAGGATGTAAAGAGTTGGAGCACTGTTTAACAATGCTACCTCACCGGCCGAATCACGGGAAGAAACGCTTGAAGCTGAAAAACGGCGTCAAGTTGTGTGTAAAGTGTAAACCAAAATTTAAAAAAAATTGTTGTTGGGGGGTAGACAACCCGCAGCAAGCCAAATTAAATAATATTCTCACCCATTATTTTGTAAAAGTTAACATAATATTTTTTTAAAATGTCTCTAACCATCATTTCCTAAAAATTAAAAAAAAATTAATTGATTTTATTTATAACAAATTAATAACACTAATTAGATAAAAGAAAGAGAAAGGGTTAATATTGTAAAAAATAATTAAAATATCTAATAATCTAATAACAATCACTAATATTTAGTAACAAGAAAAATTAATTTAAATAACTTATAAATAGTGACTGAAGGAGTAAATCTTAACCAACTCGGTCGCAGCTTAATAAGATATTACACACATTTTTTACCACATCACAAATATGACATCTTTTTTCCCTACAAGAATAAAAAACAATTATGTAATAATTATATTTTATTTTAATATGTAAATTTTTCATATTAAATTCTCTATTTTATAAAAAATAGAAAGCCCATTCCGCCTAACTCCTCTACCAATTTGGTCTAACTAAAGAAATTGTTTGATTTTAAAGATTTATCAAAAGTAATTATTAAAAAAGTTTGTAGGGTAAATGTTTTAATTAAATAATCAATTATAGTAATTTTATATATAAATATAAAAGGAAACAAATGAGAACTACTCAAGTTTTTGGTTAACAATGAGGGATTCCCTTTTTTCTTTTATTATTACTCACTCCTTTTAAAATTAAATGTTTCATTTTGACTTTAACAAATTTTATTCTAAAAGTTTGATATAGTTAATTTTGAACATAAAAATATCAAATTCCTTTGTGAAAATTTTTAATTAATTTTGAAAATGGAATATTGTAATTCCAATGGGTCAAAATAAAAATAAGGATATTCAATTATAGAAAAGGGGAGTATTTTTTTTTCACAATCTTTTTTGGGAGAGTGTTTGACCTTTTCATTAAAGAAAAATCGCTTTTCACTTTCCTCTTCATGGCAAAACTCGCTTAATCTATTAAACTCTAATGAGTTCTTTTCAAATAATCAAAATATCTCTCCTCTATTTGTAACATCTTTTTCTCAACTATGGTAGCCATTTTACTTTCTGCATCTTTTCTTCACTAAATATAGTACTTTCTTCACCATTTAGCCCTTATTAATTTCAACTTCATTATGTTTTTAGAGCTATCATCTTTTTTCTTTCTTCCCTATTTGCATTTCTCCCATCGATTTTCTTCCTTAGTGTACTTGATCAATTTTTCTTTTTCTAGGATAAAAAAGAAAGTTACCTTCATTGTTAAGTGATTGTTTAGTATATAAGGGTGCACCCATAGCAGTTATATATATATATATAGAGAGAGAGAGAGAGAATAATTCAGCAAACAAACAGTTTTAAGGAAAATATATGTATTTTAACATTTCACCAAACAGTTGGTAATGTCAATTATTAAAAAGAAAGAAACTAAATTCTATTCAATTTAGGTGGGAATATTAGAGCCATTTCTTTCTTGTTGAGCCACTTTTATTCAAATGTTCAAGTTTTAATAGAAAAATTGATTAGTACAAATTGAGTGCCAAATTGAAAAGGCAAAAAGAAAAAAAGAAATTCTAAGATGACTTTTGACTACATTTCACCATTTTTCTCTCAAATTCATCAAACCCCGTTGCCTCAAATACACCACATTTTCTTTTGCCTATCTCTAAACAAAAGTCAAGTTCATATGGTAGAACCAACAAAACGGTCTACGTTAAAGCAGTTAGGCATGAGACCATTGGCTAGGCAAAGCAAACTAGTGCACTAGAAGGGTGTAGCGGCTTGAGCAGTTCCTGCCAAAAGCTAAGCAATCCTTAAACCCCGACAGCTTCTCCAATTTAGACAGCTATGGCTGATTCTGGTGTGAGCAACAACGGCTATTGCAAATCCATCAATGCAGATGAGTAGTTCTGAAGGCAGAACGAACAGCAATAGTTGTCTGGGCAGTGAACTGACAGCGTCACCTCACTTTGGTGATTGACAACCGGATAATTTGGAAATTTTGAGGTAATTTTTGCATTTTCTAGGTCAATTTTTTTTGTCTTAGATTTTTTTTCTTTTAGCTTTCCAAGTACATATTTGATATCTGCCCTTCCATAAGATAGGCTATAGGCAAGAAAGCTTCCTGAAGGTTTGCATTCTTGCAAGCACACACCATCTTTTTCTTCATAGTTCATAGCCAAGGTAAGTTTTCTTTTTTTATTATTGCTGAAGAATCACAACTTGAAGCTGCTTCATAATGGGATTTTTAACAACATATAGGCATATTTTTGGTCTTGTGAAGTATTAGACCAGATACTGTGCAGTGAAACTGAAAACCTAGTAACTCATCATTTTGCATATTCATGTTGTTAATGTGGAAAGGATTTCTAGGTTGCTTCTCTCTTTTGTATTAATTTTAAAAGTTTGTTCATAAACAGATATGGTAACATCAGAAACTAGTTTAATCAATCTATGTTAACAAGTCTAACAACTACAACAACTGAAATAAAACAAGGTTTCAAAAGAGCTTTTGCTGCTCCATGTGAAAAACTTCATGATCAGGTTTGTCAATTGATTCACAAATGCAATAGTGCTTCTGCTTATAAATGAATCTAGAAAGTTAAAATCCTTACTTCCTTCTTGTTGATTTAGGAACATATGTAGAATTTCATTATGAGACCAGAAAGTGTCATTTCAATATGAGTTTTAGAAATTAATCCAAGGTATTTTGCCTATATATTGAAAATTCTCAAATTTTCATCCTAATATAATGTATGGATGATAATGGTACACTTGATACCTTCCTTAGGAGGAAAGATTAGAGATGGCAATGGGGCAGGTCAGGGCAGGTTTTTAACAATTTAAACTTGCCCTGCCTTTTTTGAAGACAGCCCTGCCCTGCCCTGCCCTGTGACCTGTCACGGGTCTCTCAGTGTAGATCCAGACCTGCCCTATTCTATTCTTATTAGACCTGTCCTGTCTCGTTCTGACCTGTTCTATTATGGCATGATTGGATTAAATTGACCTGTTTTTATCAACCCATGACCCGACCCGTTTTTAATTAAAAAATTATAAATGTAAATTAATATTCAACAAAAAATTCTAATCATTTAAAGCCGTTTAATACATTAAATTCATACAACAAATATACTTTAAAAAAACTAAAATCAAAGAATAAATATAAAACATGAAATACATATTTAAACAAAATTACAGTCCAAATACATTTAAATACAAATCCAATTAATCAAAATACAACAAAGCCATACTTAAATAAAATAAGAATCCATATCCAAAATAGTACATATTCAATTCATCAATATAGAAGAACTTTAAACATCATATTTGAATTTGATCCTCTTCTAAGCCTTCTTCTCTTGTCAATCTTTAGGCAATAACAAAGTATGTAAAATATAAAAATCACATTTAATATGAAGAATAGAAAATAAAATAATTCAATATAACATACCTTTACTCATCATTGTCTTCATCTGAATCATAAAAGACTATACCATATGAATGGTTGCACAATGCTGATTGATCTTGCATTTGTGAAAAAGAAACAATAATTAGAATTAAACATTAATATATATAATTATTGGCATAATAATAAACTATTACCTTTCTTTGAATCAGATAATAACCAACTTTGTGTACACATCAATGCCTCTATAGTTTT
>JAWZTD010000109.1:5266104-5288885 GCA_035221335.1 Echites panduratus
GAGTCTTTTCTTCCTTATTGAAATGGAAATTAATAGATAAGGAAGAATGTTAACTTCATATTTAATGACATTCTTCTGCAAACTCTGGTTCATGGCAGTTCTTCATGAGATCAATGTTAATTAGACTTAAGTTTTTCTGTTCACGAGGAATTCTAAGGGAGAACCGCTTTAGGTCCTATCAACTGGTTAGTTTCTTTTTCTTAGTGGTTTTTCCCTCCCCTAAACTTCAGTTTTCCTGTCTATTTTGCACCAAGAAAGATACATATTTGAAAATATAAACTCTATCTAGGCATTGAATTGTTCAGAAAGTGTAGATACAACTGGGCATTGAATTGTGGACTAAGAAGTTTCATGTTGTTTATTAACCGACATTCTCTTATAGGCACTCGTTTCTCATTTTTCCTTATATGGAATGATAACAAATGATTGCTATTTTCCAATTCATCCAGTCGCGTATGGTTTTGATTAGCTATAAAAAATATTTGGCTTAACAAACACAGTGTAGGAGGCCACAAATAGACCTCCTCAAGGTATCGATCGGGGGGAGCCTAGACAAGGTACATAAATTACCTTTCTTTATAATCTAAGAATTCGAGAGCTGTCAGTTGTGTAATCACCAGCAAGAATCTCAAATTACTGTCTCTATTTGCTCACAAGGTCTCCCTTGGATTGTCACACGAACAAGGTTAAGGGACTTGGCATGATTGAATTGCTAGATTCAATCGTGGCTATTTTCTCTCTCAGGTTTTTTTTCCATTCTCAAGTGTCGTCTAGTTTTTCTCCTACTATCTAATAGAAAATTAAGGTGTCGTTCAGAGAGAGAGAAAAAAAAGGATAACCGTAGAAGGCTTCATGATAAAACCAATTCTACTTGAATTCTCATTTGAATTCAAAATGAGTGGTTTATCAGAGAGATACCAAAAAATAAAATTTTTCCTGGTTCAATGAATGTGGAAAATTACTATTTAATATATAATTAACTCTTAATTATGTTTTGGGTGGGTTTTATATCCATTCGTAAATTAGCCTAAACAAGTTTAGCTATTACAATTAGGTCCCCAAATGTGATATTACCCCTTAAGCGATAAGTTCTGAATGTGTAACCTAATAGGTCCTCTTAAAATTGGTCTTTGACATAAACAACATTTAATGTCATGTACATTAAACAGTGTCTAGCAACACATCATTGCAAACCAATTAAAGAGAATGTTGGTGTCAAGACAAAACCTTCTGTGTTAAGCACATGTCTTAATCTCTTTGTCCAGGAAGTCACAATTGAACACGAGTCATGGAACATGTCATACTCGAAAAATTTAATCTCTCAATTATCGACTCCATTAGACTAACTTAATAGAAAAAGAGCACGATGATGTTTCATGGTCTCACTCTACCAAAATTGCTCGACATCTCTCTCTTGTTATATAAGAGGGACAAATCCTATCTTGATCATTCAACATTCCACCACATAAATCACGACATACTCAATACATGATTTTATCATCCACTCAATTAAGAGTGTCGTTTGACAATATCAAGTGTGCAATCTTTTATGTAGGAATCTCTGATGATCTCAAGTCAGAAGACGAAATTATCACAATGAAAACACTCATATAACGATCTATGTAGTGATTTCATGGTGGTTAATCCAATACACTATGCTCTATGTGTCCTTATGTGATGATTTGATACAACACATTCATGATTGATGGAGACTTAGCACCATCAATGCCTTATGGACCTATCATTATTGCCCGAGCATCCAAGATAAAGAAGGCTCTAATCACGTACCTCCCTATTAATTTTCAAGTTTTCAACTTCAACCCACAAACAGGAATAAAGATGCTAAATACGAAGAAAAAAAATTGAATTGCACTAAACAAGTGCAAGCCGACAAGGCAACAACATCAATTAAAGGATCTCAGCCAACTCACTGGACTAGACTTTACTGAATTGAGTACTCGTAGCAGTGCTCTGATCACTTAATGCTCTGCTGCAGCTCAACAACAGCTTTGATTACAAGATTTCTCTTTGGCTCATAGCCCAACCACAGCTTAGGTGATATTCTCTTTGGCTCATAGCAGCCTAACCACAGCTTAGTGGAGTGGACACTGGTCACAACTGTACAATGAAGGCAGTGAATCGGTGAAGATGAAGATGAGCGAAGATGAAGATGAGCTGCGAAATTTACCAATAATTGGGTCATATAATCCGGGCGATCAGCGTGTCACCATGGTCAAATGGGTTTGTCAAAGCAATATTCTCCAACACAGTAAACTCGATTGACTAGTTCAACTCATGCGAGTTTACTGAGTCAACTCGTTTTTTCCCCGATTTTACCCATAAATGCGATTTTGAAGCGATTTAACACTTTTATAGGTCCTATACTCATAAACTCGTACGAGTTTAGCTAAAACGTTTTTAACAACCTTGTTCTAAGTTTTTAAATTATTTCATCAAAATGGTTTGTTTTGGATTAGTTAGAATGACCTATGAGATGTAACTCTCATCAACCGTTCTCTTGATTTGGTGGACTAATCAATACCCTAATCCCTTACTGATTGATTGCCCTTGTGTAATTCTCTAATAACCCTAGAAGAGTCTTGAAAGAACTCACTCAAAAAAGACCTAAATCTTGTTTCTAACACTCAAAGTGTAGAGAAATGTTTTCATAATCTAGAACTAGTTCTGTTTGAATTCAAATGAGAATCTACTTATAGTGTTTGTTCAACCAAAACCTAATTAGGTAATTCTATGGTGTTAATGACACAAAATACCCTTGAACTTAACAAGAAATACAAGTTAAAATCATCAAAAACAAAGGAGATAAGCAGCTAGACAAAACTGCAGCCAGATAATGGTCAGGCATTAGATGGAAAAAAATGGTGCCAGAATGAAGGCCGACAAGCATCGGACACCTTCTAGAAAGCAGCTACAATGACGCTTCAACTGGTTAACACCGGACAACCTTGTTCTCTTGCATTTCTTCACCATTTTCTTGCAATGTTCCAAACCAATTTGAAGTCTTTTTAATCCATGCTTTCTTGGACTTTTCTTGGCCTATTTTCAAGTCTTCTAAGCTTCCAAAAGAGGAGTTATGCCGTAGCTCTTTGATCCTATAATCTTCAACAAGATTGGTTTCTCCAAATGTAGCTTAAAAAACAAATTGATCTCATTTAATTTGGAGATATGAGATTAAGGTTTTCCTATTCTAGGAAGATCGAGCTCTCGTTATTAGACCATGAAGCTTCGAAGGGGCTTGGTCTCTATCATATTGGACGGTTGATGACTAGTGTCATTGATGTGATTCTTGGCCCTCTTTTTGGCAAGGAAGTCGACTCACACCTAAAGACAGGATTTCACCTAGGGTTTTGTTTAGATTAGTTAGAATGACCTATGACATGTAACTCTCATCAACCATTCTCTTGATTTGGAAGACTAATCAATGCCATAATCCCAAGTAATTGATAGCTATAGTTGAAGTCTACAAGAACCCTAGAAGAGTTTTTTGAAAGAATCTCACATAGAAGTATTAGACACGAAAGTGTGCAGAGAAGGGTTTTGCTTTCTTTGATTTCTTGAATGAGTGAATTACATACAAATGAGAGGCTATTTATAGTGTTTTAGATCAGCCCCTACTTGGTAAATATTGTTCGGGGAAATAATTACACAAAAGGCCCCTAAACTATGCAAGAAATACAAGTTAAGATGGAAAGAAAGCAAAAACAACCGCTACTGGAAAATGGCCATCCAGCGCCTACTGAAAATAATCAGTCACCGGATTGGTTAGCTTGGTGCCCGGAAGTGTGTTGATAGCTCTCCGGATCACTTCTAGAAACCATCAAGTGTTGGTCCTTCTCCAGTCCGATACTGAACAATGGCAGCTTGACACCGAATAGGGCTATTTTCTAACCATTTCCTCTAGCTTTTGTGAGCTCATTTCAACCTTCATTCTTGTATTCTTTCATTCCAATCTTCCATGGCATGGTTAGGGTTTGAATTCAAGCCTTCTTTCAATTTGATTTTATGAAGATGATTTTGAGATTTTCCTTTGATCAAGACAATCTTAATTATGAAAAACAAATATATAATAATAACATGATTTGAATAGTTGTTGATTTTTTCAGTGAAGTCACTGGACTGAAGTGAATTGTGTTAACTGATATGTGAAATTGTGAATGCGAATCTATATTTCTAATATTCTGTGAAGCTGGTGGTGATGATGATCTTGCACTGGACTTTCTTGAATCTTGAATCTTGATGTTTTAAATAATGTGGATTGATTTTAATTTTCTAAAACTTATTATTTTATTATAATGTTGTTTGGAGTTGATTAAATTGGATTTTAGAATTTGTTTTCTTATATTTATTGGGATATTTATTTTCTTGTGATGGTATTTAATATAATATATATATTTAATTAGAATATAAACTTTACGATTTTACGATTCGAGTTTACTTAAACTCTCGAGTTAAAAACCTTGACTTAGAGTTCTGTTCTTGATGACTTAAACCCTAAAAATCTTCATTTAACAAGAAATCACATCATCATTTTTTGTATTAGAGCCATGGTTCTTCAGCATAAGGTTTGACCATCTTTATTTGCTTTCTTGTTTTGTGCTAGGATCATATTTTCTTCATTGAAATCTTTTGATCTTGTGTTTGTTTTTGTTCTTCTAAAATCTATCCTACACATCTTCTTGTGATCATTTGTTTGTGTGAATCATGCTTAAGGCCAAAAACTAGGACTGAAGCATTGTGTTAAGTGTTTGTGATTCTTATTCTATCTATACAAAAGAAAAATACAAAAAAAAAAAGAAAAAAGAAAGATCAAAAGAAAGAAAGAAAAACAGAGCAAGAAATTTCTGAGAAAAAAAGGTGAAAAAAAAAAAAGGAAGAAGTGAAAAAGTGTTGAGAATAGTTGAAATGAGTTGAAATCTATTTTGGTTATTGTTCAAATGCTTGATATAGATAGATTGGTGAATATATTTGCTTGTTGTTTGTGAAAATTTGAGATCAAAAGGCTTGAAAGAGTTGATTTTAATTGCCGAGAAATTTTTGATCACATTTCTTGACCTCTAGGTGTTTTATGAAATGCCTACCATCTATTTCTTTGATTTCTAATTGATCTATCACTTGTTTTGAGTTGAATGACCTTTCTCTAAACTCTTTGGCTCTTAATTGTGGAATTTCATTAACTATTTGATTGAGTTGTGTGATTTCATGGTATCCTGAATTAAGTGGTTTATATTGCTCTAGTGAATCATTTAAGAACTTGAAGAGTTTGAGAGGTAAAAGGCAAGAGTGGGGAGATCGTTAGAGTGAGAGAAAAAGAAAAAGAGCTAATTGTTGAGTGATACATGAGTGAAGTGAGGTATGTATGTAATACTAATGAGTTGGTGAGATTTTCATTCTAGGAACCACATGAGCAAAGGAGCTTATCCTTTATCTCAAGCTTCAATTATGTGAATTGATCAAGTGAGTCTTGCAACAATCTTGGAGATGATGGATAGAATGGGAAGAGACATAACAAGGGAGATGAGAAGAGATATGAACTCAAGGGTTGAAAATTTTGAAAAAAAGGAAGATGACCACCAAACTAAACCTCCTAGAACAGATGTGCAACAAGAGGAAGGAGAGGTGAATGTTAACCTAGTTCTTCTAGAGAGTATCAACAAAGAGGAGTTAACAAGAAAAACCATCAATGGACTCAGCCTAGATGGAAATATGAGTACGATGTATATGATGATAAAGATCATTATGCCAATGAAGAGGGGACATGAAGACATGGAAGAAGAAGTGGCTATGGTAGACAACACTAGCAGAAAATTGAGTATATAAGGCCGCTGAATATACGGGGAAAGCCCCATATAAACTTTATAGAGAATGCTGGTGTGGCAAAAAAGATTCTATGAAGAAAGATCATGGTATATACTTATACAACCGTAAATACGATGGTCCATCCACGGTGTCATAAAAAAACTTTATATCCGACACCCATAGAAAAGAACTTTTTGCTATAGGGTCATCGTATAAGCTGCCATATAAAATGTATTTTTGCTTTGGTTAGATCCATTGTACATAATATTAAATAAAAGATTGAGATATATACGATGGCCATAGACCTGCCATATATACTCTAATGAAAGATATATGAGCGGCCGTAATAGGTTTATTTACATATTGTTTAAAAAAATAGAATCAAGATTTATTCAAAATAAATTTAAAAGGCACAAGTGTCAATTTGGCCATTGAACTTTTACCTTTTTTTTCAAATTAACCATTAAACTTCTAAATACGTCAATTTTACCATTTTACTTATGAGAATTATCAATTTGACCATTGAACTCACACTTTTTTTTCAATTTAGCCATTAAACTTCTAAATGTTTTCAATTTAACCATTTTACTTTATGAGAATTATCAAATGGCAGTCCAACAAAGATTGGATTCCACTCACCACTCTTGAAGGTGAAATATGTTTATCTCATACTTAAATTACAGCTTGGCATCCAACAAGGCAAAAAAAAAAATGATATGGAAAAGGAAAAAAAAAAAAAAGAAAAGATGGAAATATATTAAAACGATGTCTAAAAACTTAAATAACCAATAATTGTCAACAACTAGAACCAAAGAGATAAGAGTTTCAAAGATTTAGGTCAATGAGCAAAGATTTAAACACTTAGACTCAAGAAATAGATGATAGAGAATTTATCAAACACCTTGAAAGCAAAGAAACTAGTGATAAAAAATTTCTGCAATACCAATTCAACATAACCAAGCCAAAATGATCTCAATTTTGCATCAATCAAAGGCAAAATCACTTCTATTAATTAAAAAGGTAATAGACCTTACTTGAATTCGAAGTTTGCGGAAGTAATTTGCCAGATCAATCAAGTCACAAGTCTTGGATATAAATCACTAGGACCAATATCACTGTTTCACAATCTAAATGCCTGTTTTGCATCTGATCAAAAGTTAACATAAAAACTTAATACTGTAAAGTGTAGAAGAGCCTGTTTATATAGATGTCATATCTACAGACATATCTTTTTAGAAAAGATCATATCTACAGACATGTCTTTTCTGAAAGGTAATTTCTACAGACGTGTCTTTTCTGAATAAGATGTGACTATTGGGTTTGACACTTGGGATTAACACATTGGTCCTTATGGGTGTCCAATCCAACATCTCCCACTCGCCCATAATGGGCCAAATGAAAACAAAACTTTCAACACTTTACACTTATATATATATATATATAGGTAAATAGATTGTGTGACCTACGAGCACACCCGTAATTTGGAACCAATATCATGCGCTTGTTAGGGACAACATAATGGTTCAGTTATGATCAAGAAAATAATGTCTTGCTATACCCCAGATAGATTAGTTATATTAGATTACAACATACCTTATCCCTCGAGGGCTATGTTTAATCCATAAATCCTTTATGTAATCACAATTATATCTTAACCTTTTACAAGGAAATATAATTGGCTAGCAGGTGAATACATAAGATTGATATAATCTAAGACATCTACCTCCTCCAACCCATTTTTAGAAAATCTTGACCAACTGCTTTCCTAGTATGTCCCATCAAACTAATTTTTTTATCATCGTTGGAATACATACTAAAGTAGCGAACATCGATCAATCATCTCCAAATATAATCAAGAAGTTCAAGGGTACTAATATAGAGCTATTTTATAAATTTAAGCTTTAAGGAACTCACACAATGAAAACGCAGGGATAAATCTTCCATTTTCCTTATTGGTCATCTCAAGCCATGTAATTTAATATTATATGTTATGATGATATCTCTATAGAGCATATGTCTTATCATCATAAAGAACTCGGCCTTTGTTTACTCTACAACTAGCTTGAATTTTTGTACTTACTCGCTTCTATTGCTTTATAGTACTAAAAACTCACGTTTGCTTATAATCAGGCTAATATAATTGTGGGTTATCATATTACGATTTAGATTTAAACTAAATCTCATCTTGATACTTATCAAGGCGACATATAAGATACTAGTATTCATCAACTTTATATATATATATATATCTTTGTGTCTCATCTCAGCTCATAACTATTATGACTGAGACAGTTATTCTTGTGAGAGAATCAACCTCTACCTAATGACATAATTTCTATGATACACATAATCTTAATCATGTGTAAATTCCAATATTCAACCCAAACTAAAATAAGAATGTTATAAAAGAAAACATCAAATTTTATTACATTCTTAAGTTTGTTAGTACCATACATCATATAATGGTCATGAATAATATATTACTCATTACACTCTTATTAGTCCCATAGCTTCAACATGTACAGTAAATATGTCTCTAGCTATAGGCTTAGTAAAAGGATCCGCAACCATTTGTCGCGTTGGTATATATTTTAAAAACACTTCCTTTTGTGCTAAAATGTCTCTAATGAAGTTGTTCTTGATATCTATTTGCTTTGTCCTCCCATGATATTTCGGATCCTTGACATAAGCAAGTGCAGCCTAGCTATCACTATAAATAACTACAGACTCTTTTCCACTGTCTATTATTCCCAAACTCTGGATAAACCTTCTTAACCATACTGCCTCTTGTACTGCAGCTGAACAAGCAATGAATTCAGCTTCCATGGTTGATAAAGCAGTGCTAGTTTGCTTCTTGCTACTCCAAGATATGGCTCCATTATTAAGCAAGAATACATAACCAGAGGTTGACTTACGTGAATCCAGATCGCCTGCCCAATCAGTATCTGCATATCCACTTAATCGCAAATCTTGTCCTTGATAACATAAGGAATAATCCATAGTGCCTTTGAGATATCTAAGAATAATCTTGACAGCTCTCCAATGTAACTTCGAGGATTTGATTGATAGCTGCTAACCATTCCAACAGCATAACATATGTCTGGACGAGTACATATTGTAGCGTACATCAGACTACCAACAGCACTAGAGTAAGGAATGCTATCCATTTCTTTCTTTTCTTCAGGAGTCTTCGGACACATATCAAGACTTAACTTCTCACCTCTAGCAAAAGGGGTGTCAATAGGATTGCAATATTGCATTTAAAATTTTTCAAGTACCTTCTTTATATAAGGTTCCTGGGATAATGCAATTAACTTATTGGATCAATCCCTTTTGATCTTAACTCCAAGTATATAAGATGCTTCTCCCATATCCTTCATCTCAAAAGTTGAGGATAACTATTCTTTAATGGTATTGACGTATTCCATCTTATTTCCAGCTATAAGGATATCATCCACGTATAATGACATAATTACAAAATTGTCCATTTGTTGCTTGACATATACACAATGGTCCTCATTAATTATGATAAACCCATAAGAGGTTATTGCCCGATGGAATCTCAAGTACCATTGTCTGGATGATTGCTTAAGGCCATAAATTGAACGTAAAAGTTTACACACTTTGTGCTCTTGGCCTTTGACTATGAAACTTTGTGGTTGTTCCATATAAATTTCTTCATCTAGCTCTCCATTAAGGAAAGCTATTTTTAAGTCCATTTGATGTAGCTACAAGTCAAGATGGGCTACTATAGCTAGAATAAGACGGATTGAGGCAAACTTTACAACTGGTGAAAACGTTTCCTCATAATCTATACCCTCTTGTTGGGTATAACCTTTTGCTACGAGACAAGCTTTATATCTTTCTATGGATCCATCTGCCTTTCGCTTTATTTTAAGAACCCATTTATTCCCAATAGCTTTTCTTCCCTGAGGTAGATCAACCAAGTCCCAGACTTGATTTTTCTTCATAGACTTCATTTCTTCATCCATTGCTTTCTTCCACAAATCTTTAAACAAGACAGAGCCTCTTTGACTGTTTATTTTCTGCTTCATCAAATGAAGTTACCATTAAAGCATCCTCTTCTATCTCAAAACGGCGACAAGGAATCTTTTGTCGAGAACTCCTTCTCAACATAGGCTCTTGTGAAGTACTTTCATTGAGCATTTTATTGCTCCCACTTGGGAGAGACGTGGTAGCATTGTCAGAATCATTCATCTCATATAGATGTCGATCTTTATTCAAATCACTCTTGTTAGGAAAATCGTTCCCTAAGAACGTGACATCTCGTGATTCAAATTCAGTTACAGAACCATCTTCTTGTTCACCTACAAATACATATCCTTTAGAGTGTTCAGAATATCTTATAAAGATACATTTCTTTCCTTTTAGGCTTAATTTCCGATATTTGTGAGAGGAATTGTGAACAAAAGCTGCTGACCCCCAAGGGCAAAAATTAGTAAGATCAGGTTTTCTACCTGTCCACAAATCATATGGTGTTGATGTAACTGACTTTGTTGGTACTCGATTAAGTATGTAAGTGGCTGTAAATAATGCATCTCCCCAAAATGAGATCGGTAAATTTGCATTTGCCATCATTGACCTTACCATGTCCAAAAATGTTCTATTCCCCCTCTCAGCAACACCATTCTGTTGTGGTGTACCAGAAATAGTAAATTGTTGCATAATATCTTTTTCATCACACAATTCTTTATATTGTTCAGATAGATATTCTTTACCTTGATCGGTTCTTAAAGCCTTAACTTTCTTATCTAATTGATTTTCAACTAAGTTGAGATAACGTCTAAAGCATTCCAATGCCTCGGACTTATGTGCAATCAGATAGATGTGACCGAAATGAATATAATCATCTATAAAAGTGATGAAATACAAGGCACCATGCCTTGCTCGAGTACTCATGGGACCACAAATGTCTGAATGAATTAATTGCAATGGATATTCAGCTCTAGTGCCTTGACCGAAAGGTTTTCTAGTTACTTTTCCTGCTAGACAATGTTCACAAGTAGGCAACTCTACCTTATAAAGTTGTCCCAAAACACCTTGTTTAGCAAGTCTATTCATTCGATCTTGCCCAATATGGCCTAGTCTAGCATGCCAAATAGTAACATCATCATTCTCAGAATTAGAAGATGTTATAAAAGAAAAACAACTTTTATTAGTACTAGCCAACACATCATTGTCAATATTTAGTACTATAAAACCATTAACTAGGCTACCAGAACCATAATAGATAGTATTTAGAGATATGTCAACAACTGAATCATGAAAATGTAAATGATATCCTAAACTTAATAACACAAGAACAGAGACCAAGTTCTGTCGAATATCTGGTGCGAATAGAACATCATGTAGGAGTAAGGTACGACCACCACTCAACTGGAGTTGTCTTGTTCCAATACTTTTCACCTCTACTATGGTGTAATTTCCTACGTATATCCATTTCGTACGAGGCCTTATCCGACGGTACTCCACAAATACTTCTTGATCTCTAGCTACATGGTTCATTACTCCTGAGTCTACAATTCATGAAGGATAAGATTCAACAAACATCACACAACTAGAAACGAAAACATATAAGTCATGTATAGGCCATACCTTTTTAGGTTTAGTGCATTCACGAACAAAATGGCCTAACTTATGACAATTAAAGCATTTCATCTTGGACTTGTCCTTTTTTGCATGTTTGCCTTTCTTGTGTGCATCTGTCTTAGTAAATTTGGGAGCCTGATCACCCTTCTTCTTATAATTGATCCAATTCCTTTTTCACTTCAAACCTTTTGTTTTGCGTGAATTGGATGCAACAAGTAAAGCTTCACTAGAAGGTTTAGTTGCCTCAAGGTGCTCGGCTTCTAAATCAAGATGTTTAGCAATATCATCAAAAGTCTTCACATGTTCATTATGAGTCATATTTACAATCACGTGTTCCCAATTTTGAGGTAAGGACCTGATGACAGCATCTACTTGTTGTTCATTAGTAAGAACATGGCCAGCATTATGAAGACTGATGATTATTCTTTTCATCTCCTGGAGATGTTGTTTCATTGTATGATTTGACTTCTTTTTATACTTGCCAAACTTGATGATCAGCTTCCGAAGCTGAGCGGTAGAAAGAACTCCAAACTTTTCTTTCAAGGCTTCCCACATTTCATGAGCAATTTTATAACCCTCGAACGCTACTAGGATGTCATCTTGCATACTGCTCAACAACGTAATGCGAGCTATGCTATTTTTCTTTTTCCAAGTTTCATAATCCTGGACATCTTTCCTGTATTGTTCAGAGGTACCCTTCTCGGTGTTCTTAGATTCAGACATCACTTGATTCATTGTCTCTAGAGCCTCTTGCTCTTCAAGAACATATTGGACCTTGCGATGCCAAATTTCATAATTGTCCTCGTTCAATTTTTTGCCTTTATTCAATTCAGCAATGATGTTTTTCGTAGCGGTGGTCATAGTTATCAATTACATATAGATATAACCAAAATAAATATTGTCATATGCCAATGATGTATGTATAAAATTTTGCATCTAATGCAAACTAAATAATAATAATTACACATTTAAAAAAGAAATGAAAGTTCACTATGTTCCCAATCAATTTCCAATTTATATGTACCATTATTATTCTTTTAGAACCATTTATGCAAAAAAAATATGTTCAAAATATTAATTTGAACTCCCACTTAAATTGAACATTATTAAAAACAAACATCATACATAAATAATAATAACATATTTTCATTTATTCATGTTGTACATACATAGATAATGAAGTTAAGTTGCAAAATAAAGAATTAGGACAATATTCACAAGTTATATAATTTTTTATTTTATCAAAAAAATATATCTTCATTTTCTCAAGAATATTTTCCGTCATTATTTGAATATTCTTGAAGAAAAAAAAAATTCAAACATATACCATAAATATAAAATAATTCCACTTATCCATGAATTAATTGCAAATAATGTTTGTTGCTAGAATCTTTATTTCCTAATTTGGTTTAGGAGATTATATATGAACATGCTTTGGCCAATAAAGCAAAAATCAATTTTTCCTTATAACATTATAATTAAATTTCAGATTAAGAATAGGCCCAACACTTTGGTCTATACATATAAATACAAATATATCTATATATATTTATACACACTAATGATTACACATCTAGAACTTGCCAGTGCCATAAATTTGCATAAAAAAAAATTGCAGTATCGTGCATATACTAGCCTATGCATGTAAATTTATATATATAATATTTATCCATTTTGTCTTCATATAGAGGAAATATTTAATATTGACAGTATGTTGGCAATGCAAACAATTAAAAAAATAGTGAATATTAAAGAGAATATTGATAAACAATTATCAATTATTGATTTCTGCACTTTTCAGTTTCTCCATCATAAGTTTCTCATGGAATCAAACGAAATGAGCAAACATAAAAAAAATAAACATCTCATCATGTATCAAACATGATAAAAAAAACTGTCGGATTCCTCCATAAGAGTCCAAAACTTTTCAATTCAGTTCTTGTCAAAATTCTCAATAATTTTTTTTATTAGGCAGACCGAATTTTGATATAAACATATAAGAAACCAAAAATAAATAAATAAATAAAACAAATCTTTGCTGACTTGAACTTGATAAACTGGCTCTGATACCAATATTAATTAAAAAGGTAATAGACCTTACTTGAATTCGAAGTTTGCGAAAGTAATTTACCGGATCAATCAAGTCACAAGTCTTGGATATAAATCACTAGGACCAATATCACTGTTTCACAATCTAAATGCCTGTTTTATATCTGAACAAAAGTTAACATAAAAACTTAATACTGTAAAGTGCAGAAGAGACTATTTATATAGATGTCATATCTACAGACATATCTTTTCAGAAAAGGTCATATCTACAGACATGTCTTTTCTGAAAGGTTATTTCTACGGACGCACCTTTTCTGAATAAGATGTGACTATTAGGTTTGACACTTGGGATTAACACATTGGTCCTTATGGGTGTCCAAATCCAACAACTTCAATTTCAGTCACAAATCTTCTTCAAACATTCAATTGTTCAAATCACATAAGGTCACAATTCAAATCACAAAATTTTATCACTTTTTCCCTCCTTTTCTTGCTGCCATGTTTTTCTTTTTCTCACAGTTTTTGCTCTCCAAAATGTTCTTGGGCAGATTTGATCTCTCTTTTTTTCCTTTTTTTTTTTTTTTTTTTGTACTTTTCGTTTATGAAGCTCAAAGAAGAAGTAAAATCACTTAACACCTTGAATCAGCCTTTATTTTTTACCTTAGGATTGATCCACACAAACACAATTGATCTCATGATAAGAAGTAAGATAGATTTGCAAGAACAAAACACAAAACACATTCATAAGATCGTAGATCTTCAAAGAAAACAATATGATCTTAACACTACACAAAGAAAGCAACTAAGATAGTATAATCTAAGATGAAAAGCCTTAAGCTCTGATACCAATTATATGATGTGATCATGAAAATAAACCTTTTTCATCAAACATAAACACACCAATTGAAAACTTATCCAAGACTTCATCAAAGATCATTGTTTAGTTTTATTGACCTATGTTGTCTTCCAACATCAACCAATGGCTTGTGTTTGGTAGACAAAACACACCCCAACCAAAGTGTAGAAAAACCCTTAAGAAGTTCCACAAGAACCCTAGATGAGTTCTAGCAAAAACCCACAAGAAAGATCACATAGATCTTGAATTCGAAATTCTCAAAGAGAGAAATGTGATTTTTCATCCTTAAAAATCTGCCATCTATTACAAAATAAGAGATTATTTATAGTTAAATTTGAAAGAAAACCTAAGGCATGATTTTAGGGGTGCTGAGACATAAAAGACCCCTTAAAAATAGGTTGTTGGACATTTTGGCAGAGTAACATTTTGTTGCTGGACAGTCCACCTTACAGCTATGTTTCTCCTGCAATTCTTGTCCATTTGGCAAGTATTTATGATGCCTTCTTAATGTATTCTTTCTACACTTCTTTGGAATTTTCTTGCATGAATTTTTAGCTCCATTGAGGTGACATTCCTAAGATTCAAGTCTTCATTATTTTCATCAAATTTATTCCCTTCAAATATGGCTTCAAATCAAGTAGTTCTTCTTTGATACATCAATGCCTATGTCTCCAAAAGCTTCTTAACCATTAAAATATCATGCTTATATACTTAAAGTATAAATTCTTATAAGTGCACATTATACCTCTTAGTATTGCATCTTTTTACTCCATCCTTTGAATTCCCTGTTGAAGCTCCAACTTTGTGATTGACAAATAACTTGCTTCTTCTATTCTCGTAATATGGTAGCTTCCATGAGTACTTCCAAGCCAAGTGTGCTCCTTGATCTCCATCAACTCATGAGGCTTACAAGAAATTTAATTAGAGAATTTAATGGCCATAAATAAACAAATATTGGCATGCCTTATTAGCCACCCTAAATAAACTGAAAAATAGGTATCGTCTTCATTGTAAGAACTTACTCTGATACCACTTGTAGGGAAATCTATCTCGAATCCATAGAGAAACAAGATCAATAACCCGATTTTAAAAACGATTTTACTTACAATCGAGATACCAATACCTATATTTTTGAAAAAATCGCAGACCAGCCTTCACCTCTTTCTTGTCTAAATCACCGTCTATAAGCTTAGGATATTCTAATCTATTCCTAAAGATCAGTTTGGGTGAATAAACAGGGAATAGATGAAGTTTTTTTTCTTTTTGAGTTGCTGCTAGAGTTTTTTAATAGACTTACTGGAATTATTTCTTTTCAGAAAAGTCAGACTAAGGGTTCTGAAAGAATCGTTAATCCTATTTCTTAATAGGATATTAATAATACTAAAATAACCTAATTAGGATTTGGGCTACCACGGACTATAACCCAATAAGCCATTCTCAATTTAATTAAAGGTCCAATAATTATTCATTAGTCTTGGGCTTAATAATTATATATTTTTTTAATCAAAGCCTAACAATAATTAATCTTATGAACTTAAGACCAATAAAAAATACGCACTTATTTCATTTAATTTTAACAATAATTAATCTTATGTGCTTAAATCCAAATTAATTATAAGACTAAATGAAATAAATCATATAATTTTATTCAATCCCAAATAATTCATTCCAATGATTACATAATCTTCAATTAAATATAAAGCTACTTAGAATAAAATTAATTCCACTTCACTTCCTATTTTAGAATGATGCAAAATCATTCATAAACAATAGGGGTAGATCACTGACATTAAGACACAATGTTCTTGGCTCCATAAATAAAATGACCAAAATAACCTTGCTACATAATAACAATATAATTAGTCGTTTTAAACATATTCTAATATCACCATAAGAAGATGATGTAGTCCAAGACACATTGCTTTAGAAACAGAAGGCTACACATAGATCACCGATTTAAATTAAATTGGACCTTATTATATCAAATAAATTTATATTAAATTAAAAAACAATTCAAGCAACATCTCAATTTTATTAAATCAACACTAATAGAAAATTATTAATTTTTTTTTTGCGCATAAATCCCAACAAAACCCAGTTGCTCATCAATCATATTTATGAAATTGATCGAGACTAATTTAATTAAAATATGATATACATACACATTTATTTATAGTTGATGCTAAGCATACACAAGTACATAGTCCTAGCTAGTTATTTGAGTGTCAATATTTTGTTCTCCCATCACCCTCAGTAATCACATCTTTAAATGCTCCACCACTGGGAATCATGGGTAGGACATGCTCTTGAGGTGGCACAAGCACATCAAGCAAGTATGGCCCTGGTGTTTCCAGCATCTTTTGGATAGCACCCTTTAGTTCTTGTCTCTTGCTCACTCTGGCACCGGGCACATCGCATGCCTCTGCAAATTTCAACAAGTCAGGAAATATCTCAGATTCTTTTGATGGATTTCCCAAATAGGTATGTGCTCTGTTTGAGTTGTAAAATCTGTCCTCCCATTGCATAGCCATTCCCAGGTGTTGATTATTCAACACCAATATCTTAACCGGTAGATTTTCTACACGAAGTGTGGCCATTTCTTGGACGTTCATGATGAAACTTCCGTCACCATCAATGTCGATCACCAGTTCGTGAGGTCTGGCCAGAGCTGCACCAATAGCAGCTGGCAATCCGAAACCCATAGCTCCTAATCCCCCTGAGGTCAACCACTGACGAGGTTTGTTGTGCTTGTAGAACTGCGCAGCCCACATTTGATGCTGTCCAACTCCTGTAGTGATGATTGCGTTCCCTTCGGTCAACTCATAGAGAACCTGAATAGCAAACTGAGGAGGAATGGTATCGCCAAATGTCTTAAAGCTCAGCGGATACTTCATCTTTTGCTCCTTCAACTCATCCCTCCAAGCTGAAAAGTCCAACTTCATTCTATCTAATTTCCCGGCCTCCAGCATCGAGTTCAAACCCTCCAATGCCAACTTGACATCAGCATTGATAGACACGTGCGGTTGCTTATTTTTCCCAATCTCCGCGGAATCAATATCAATGTGAACAATTTTAGCTCTTCTAGCAAATGCCTCCAATTTTCCCGTAACGCGGTCGTCAAACCTTACCCCAAATGCAAGCAACAAGTCACTCTTATCCACAGAATAATTTGCGTACACAGTTCCATGCATTCCCAGCATCTGCAGTGAAAATTCTTCATTCGAAGTAGGGAATGCACCCAATCCCATTAAAGTATGAGCTACAGGAATCCCTGTCAAGTCCACAAATCGCCTCAACTCCTCGCTGGAGTTCAAACATCCACCTCCAACATACAATACCGGCTTTTTGGATTCTCCCATTAACCACAAGATTTTCTCCAAAGACAGCATACTTGGTGGCTTTGGCAGCCTTGAAATGTATCCAGGAATCCTCATCGTTTTATCCCAATCAGGAACCACCATGTGCTGCTGTATATCCTTAGGGATGTCAATCAAAACAGGGCCTGGCCTTCCCGAGTTTGCCAAGAAAAAGGCCTCCCGCACAATCCGAGGAATATCCTCGACGTTCATAACCAGGTAATTATGCTTTGTAATAGATCGGGTTACCTCCACTATCGGTGTTTCTTGGTAAGCATCTGTCCCGATCATTCTCCGGGGAACTTGGCCAGAAATGGCAACGATTGGCACACTGTCAAGGAAAGCATCAGCCAACCCACTAACTAGATTTGTAGCACCTGGCCCGGAGGTGACTATGCAGACGCCAGGCTTGCCGGAGGCACGAGCATAGCCTTCCGCAGCAAAAACACCGCCTTGTTCGTGGCGAGGCAGGACATTGCGAATGATTTTTGAGCGAGTGATAGCTTGATGAATCTCCATGGAAGCCCCACCGGGATAGGCAAAAACATCCGTAACACCTTCGCGTTCGAGAGCTTCAACCAACACATCACAGCCTTTCCGGGGCTCATCAAGCTCAAATCTGGAAACAAAGGTGGAGGCCGGCATGGTAGTAGTTTCGGTAGTTGAGGCCGGTTCTCTGGAAGAGCTTGAGATGACGTTGGTGATAATGGGACAGTTACAGCAACGACGGTGGTTCAGAGGAAGAGTCGATTTTCCATGTTTTTGAGGGAATAAGAATGTAAATTTGGAAATAAATTTGGTGGAGGAGATTGGCACGCTGGCCGCCATCTCTTAGACCAGCTAGATGAGCAGACGGAATTAAGCACTGCACTTAGTGAGCGCAAATTAGGGAAGACAATATTCTCATTAAGTACAAAAACTCACAAATAGAATGTTTGCGTACAGCCACAAGCAAAATAGACAGAAACGGGAATTATTTGTCTATACTTCAGGTAGACTTTTATTAATAGAGATTTGTTTGAAAGGAGAAAAAAAAAAGAAAAAAAAAAGCAACCGAGAAATCTGTTATCTGTCAGCACGTCGATGTCAAAATACGACAATATTGATATTTCTAAATACGAATATAATAAATATTTTGTCTCCTTGTAAATGATAGCTTCTGCATATTAATAAAGAGACAATAGAATCAAACAGATGGCGCGGATAAAATAGAGATTTCACACTCATGTTTTTGTGAAATTCTGTATTTTGTTTTGATCACACTAGATGGCCATACGCACAAAACCCAAAATACCCAATCCAAATAACCGATCACTTGATTCAAGAATCGAAAATCTAACTCAATTCGTAATGGATCAAAATCTTTTAGGTCTATAAACAAAAATTAATAAGACTTAATAAGAGTCAAACTAATGTCCACGATCTAGAAACTACGACCTATGGCCTATCAATTAAGGATAGTGACCTATAGGTCACGATTCTCAATGGAGAACTCAGATCGTTAGAGAGTTTGTTCGGATTTATGAACACAGAAACAGCAGAAAATAAAATTTTTTCACAACCCCGATTCAGGGTTCATGTACACTATGTAAAATCGAATTATAAGAAGAACATATCTTTTCCATTTCGGAGAACAGAAACAACAAATTCTTCGAATTAAGATATTACAAAACACGAACGCCCTCGATCGGTATCCACACAGCAAGATCTAACTAGCTGGTTGGTCTGCTAGAATTTTAAGCTTTCCAAATCAGATATTCAGAAGCTTGAGAGATTGGTGTAGGAAATCTAGAGAGAAGAAGAGAAGAAGGCAGCTAGAGTTTTCTTCCTATCTTGTATGTTCAAAGGAACCTTAACAAGACCTTTCTTTTCTATATATAGTTAAGAGGGGACAAGGGAGGACGACTAGGGTTTCGTACTTCCTATCAAATAGGATGCCAACCCTAACCCTAGCTTCTCTTCCCATTTTATATTTATATTACGAATTACCTATAATTAGGAAATGTAATTATAATCGAAAATAATTCAGAAATTATTGATCTCCATCAAAATATGATTTTAATTTCTTCTAGAATCCTATTAAAAGAAAATCCGTCAATTCGAAGTCATAATTTCAATAAGAATTAAAAACTCTTGATTACTTGCTTTAGTGTGTGTAGGTTTATTTAACATTGGCAGCGGGCCTAAGCTCACAAGTCATAAGTGGCCTCTAACAAGACATTATGACTAGGCCACTTAAATAAAACCAATAGTTTGAATTCACAATTAAAAGCTCGTGATTACTTGCTTTAGTGTGTGACCCTGTAGATTTTTTTAACATTGGTAGCGAGTTTAAACCCACAAGTTATAAGCGGCCTCTAGCAAGACATTATGACTATCCAAGTTAAATAAAATCAATAGTTTGATTTCAACCTATTTTAAAGTCCAATATTTAGTCCCTTTCTCACATAATATCCGGATTAAGTATAACGTATGGATTAAGCCATCCTTACATAACTTAATCATTCATTTCTTGATCCTTGATTAAACTGTCTAATGACACTAATAACTTTTTATTAGTTCTTTTGAGCATGGCCATGCATTTCAAAGTTTAAATCATCAAGAGGGCCCAAAAGATATTTCACTCAAAATGAGTGAGACAAATCTCATCTTTTTATTCACACTTCTCACTATGATTTATAATATGTCCAACTAAAGAATAATTTTGCTATCCTGTTAAAGATAACATTCGTCTAGGTCAAGACATAAAATTCCTCACATAGAAATCCATGATGAAATCAGGTCGAGGGACTTAAATATGACTCTAAAGATGAGAATTACTTATGACATAATCCATGTTGTAATTCTCATCATGGGGCATGTCCAATACATCATTCTTTGACATGTATTTATGTTCTGACATGAATATCCCATATTCATGATCAATAAAACATGATCATCAGTAAAATTACATAACATTCTTAATTTATTATTGTTCCAACAATAATAACTGAATAGAGATTATTTAGAATAATATATCTATTGCCAAAAGGGTTTTACTATTAAATCACATACTTAATGACCATAAGGCAGATAGTATTATTCATGGAAATAATAGATATAATAAAATCAATCCCATAAATACATTTCAAAGCACAAATACAAATTATGTCATTATCCTAGTACATAATACTATCAGAGCTTTGGCATTGGAGCACCCTTGTCGCTAGAGAGCTTTTGAGAACTCTTGTTTTACAACTTGAACACCAGAATGAGGTCGTGACAACTCCCTATAGAAACGTGTATGAAAATAGCACAATTTTCTTACAGGGAAACTCCGTAAAATCAAGACAGAGATTGGCAAGATACGTTCTCACAATCAATGTCAGATTACACGAGATTGAGATCAACTCAAGTAAGGTAATTACACCTAAAAAAATTGATTGTTTCCTCTCTTACACATATGGGTCACACTCAATAAAACAATTCAATTCATCAATTTAGCTCTATTCTCTCTGGGATTAAGGACTGACATTGGCATCAGAGTTATCCTTAGAGCAACAGTCCACTCTAGTAATCATCTTTTTTTTCGTTGTTCTTGTAGGCGTCATAGCAATTGGGGTGACCTGGAGTTCAAATTGAGGTCCATCACTTCTGGAACTGCCTATGGGAAGGACACTGGATTGAATTCTCTTCTCAATTGTTAAAAATATATTGTTATTACACAGGAACGAGCAGAATTGATATGTGTATTAAAGAAACAATAAAAGAAAACCCTAAGGAAGGAACACAAGATCAAAACAATGCAGGAATAGCCATTCCAATGTTAGCACAAATTCTTGAACACGTAAGTTCAGGACCATCCAGGGGACCTGCCGATACAGATCATGGAAGGCATACTTCAGGGAATTTGTCAACAAGGCATCCTCAGGTAACACAAGGAGCACGAGCTAGTCAAGTTATAGTTAATAGTTACCTACTAGAAAGGATAGTAACAACATTAGAGAATCTCACAGGAAGAAGAGATTTTGTCTCAACTAGAAGGAGTATAACATTGATGTGATTCATTGGAATTGAAGTTTCTCATAGTCATGGCTCAATCCCTAAGATTCAATCACAATGACAAGTTATCAAGATGTTCATCAATAGATTTAAGTTTAGTATTAGATTGACCTTTGGAATTTGATTATCCTTAACCAATCTAATGAATTTTAAAGACAATTCTACACATTAAACCGAAGTGAAGAAAGCCTCAAAGAAGTTTCTTAAGAACCCTAGTGATGGAGACCAAGCTAACTCAATACCTCAAGGACCTATAACAAGGACTAGGGTTTCAAGGATGAAGACGACATTCATCACATTTCTACAATTCAATGAAGCACAACTTGATTTTGAGGCTATTTACAATGAAGTCAAGTTCGATGGAAAGAATGAAGATTTATGGCTTTGGAATGCATTATCAATATTTAAGGAATGGAGCATCATAACATTTCAAGGCAAAAGTGTAGCAATAAAGGCCTAAGAAAACACTTGGAAGATGCTTGACAAGATGGCAAGCAAAGAGGAAGCAACAAAGGCCAAAATGCCTCACTTAGATTGCCAACCGGTGCATAACCGACGCTTGTCATGGCACCAGTGAGGCTCAGTACTTGGTGTCCGTCAGCCAACCTGCAAGAGGAAATTTAATGAGGTTGACTAGCGCTGGAACCGGTGCTAGTCAATCCAGTCTAGCTAGCCCCAAATGCAATCTTTTGTGTAGTTTTCAGTTGAATTTTGTTTTGTTTAGGGACTTGGTGGTATTTTGAACTCCAGCCACGACCTATATTAGTCGTGAACTATAAATACCTCCTATTTTTTAACTTGAAGACATCTTTGTGATGGTGTTATGTACTAGTACAATGACATAATTTACATTTTTTTGCTTGAAATGTATTTATGAGATTGATTTTTATTATACATAATGTTTCCATGAATAATACCATCTGCCTCTTGGTCATTAAGTATGTGACTTAATAGTAAAACCCTCTTGGCAATAGAAGTATTATTCTAAATAGTCCCTATTCAGTTATTATTATTAGAACAATAATAAATTAAGAATAGTATGTAATCTTATT
>JAWZTD010000109.1:5294965-5320471 GCA_035221335.1 Echites panduratus
TAAGGATTATATAATCCTTGGAATTAATTATTTAAGTTTGAATAAAATTAAATGATTTATTTTATTTGGTCTTATAACTAATTTGGACTTAAGTCTATAAGGTTAATTATAGTTGGGTATAAATAAAATAAGATAGGTGTATTTATTTTTTATTGGTCTTATAATTAATTTGGACTTTGGTCCATCAATTTAATTATATTTGGACTTGGACTAAAAATAAATAAATGGGTTTCTTACAATGGATAGTAGCCAATACCCTAATTAGGTTATTATAGGATGTCTATATATATCCTATTATAACTAACAATTAGGGTTATTCTTGCACTTGGTCTAAGAAACCCGAGCCTCCTCTCTCAAGAAATAATATTTCTTCTTCTCCATTCCTAGTTTTGTTCACCCAAAACTTTGATCTTAGGGAATAGATTTGAAGATTTTAAGTATTGTGGATTACTATTCAAGCACAAAGCAAGTGAAGATCGGTTTACAACCTTCAAACTAAAGGTATCATTTCTCTCTTGTGTGAAATTTTTTTTTTTTAAATTGGGTTTTAGATGAAGTTTTCTTTGTGGATTCCAAATGTATCTCCCTTTCGTATTCAGCTCTATATTCTTTATATGTTATTCCTATAGGTATATAAATAATGTAGGGACTAGTCATTTTGGTATATAAATTATCTTTCCGCTATAATTATTTTGAGAGAAAACTAAATTTTACAAAATATATTATTAACATAGACGGATCTAAATCTATCAGCTAATCTCTATAAAATAAAAGGGTCCAACATGCTTCATACCTTTCTTCTCTACTTTGATCTTGAAGCTCTCCAGGTATTCTCTGAAACTTTTAACAGACGTTTCAGTCCTAACCTTTGAGCCAAGATAACTTCCCTAGAGTTCCTTCAGAGAGAACTAGCACAACCTAAATTCATTTTCTACCTTTAGGTTTTAGGAAAATAAGATAAAAGGAGGTCTTTTAGATTATAAAGATATATCTTTTAGAAATATACTAAATAGCGTATAGGAAACAAGTCTTTATTTAGAACATGGAAATCTTACAAAGAAAGCTTTTTAGAGAGAGAATGTATTTGACAGGCTTGGTTCTTCTTGAGCTTGAGATACCAAGATTAATTGAACCCAGTAAATCTCCACATAGTTCACTAATAAATGAAAATACTATGTTTGATGATACCAATTTTCGAGGGCCGAAGAGTCTGCTTGGTTCAGAAGGTTCAAGATTATAGCGGAATTATCATTGACAAATAGAGTTTCAAGATCGATCATGATCAAATTATGTTTTCTATAAGCATAGAGAGATCTAAATCTATCAAATAATCTCTATAAAATAAAAGAGTCCACATGCTTCATACCTTTCTTCTCCGCTTTGACCGAGAAGCTCTCCGGGTATTCCTTAAGACTTTTAACGGACGTTTCAGTCCCAACCTTTGAGCCAAAATAACTTCCTAGAGTTCCTTCAGAGAGAACCATCCCAGCCTAAATTCGTTTTCTACCTTTAGGCTTAAGGAGAATAAGATAAAATTAGGTTTTTTAGATTATAAAGATATATCTTCGAGATATAGACTCAATAGCTTACAGAAAACAAGTCTTTATTTAGAACATGGAAATATTACAATATCAAATTACTTTTAGAAAATTACAAGATGATATAAATAAGATAAAAGAAAATTTAGAAAAATGCTTTTATGATAATCCATTACAATTTTGGGATAATAATCAGATAGAAGCAAAATTAGAAATGAAAGAAAAAAATAAGATAATTAGAGTAACTCCTATGAGATATAATCCTGAATATCAAAAAGAATTTAAAATTCAAATAAAAGAATTACTTGATCAACAGTTAATTCAAACCAGTAAATCTTCAAATAGTTCACCAGCCTTTATGGTTTGAAACCATGCTAAGATCATTAGGAAAAAACCTAGAACGGTGATAAATTATAAAAAAAATGATAATACTATATTTGATGGATATTTATTACCACATTAAGAAACTCTAACAAATTGGACAAAAAAAAGAGAAGATATTTTCAAAATTCGACTGTAAAAGTGGATTTTGGCAAATAAAAATGCATAAGGATAGTATAGAGTATATCACTTTCTCTACACCACAAGGACAATATGAATGGCTAGTTATGCCATTTGGATTAAAAAATGCTCCTCAAATATTTCAAAGAAAAAAGATAGATTATGACATTGAAGATAATAAGATGGGAGAAAGTTTACATAGATATTGTTCAGGAACATTTTCTGACACTCAAAAAAGATATCATATAAATGAGAAAGAGTTATTAGCCGTAGCAAAGAGTTGCCAAAAAATCTATTATTTTCTACCACCTAAGAAATTTTTATTAAGGACCGATAATACTTAGGTAAAAGCAAACCTTATTGTCTGAACATTTCTTTGATATTTAAATTATTAAATTTGAAAAAAATGTTTTAGTAGATTTTCTTACAAGAGATGACATCTAAGTATAAGCAGAAGATCTACAATATGATTGGAGAGATGGTCAAGCAAGTCCATTCCATACAACATAATATTTCAGAGATTATTGATATAGCTAATTTTTCGAGTAATTCAAAAGAAATAACCAATTTATTGATTGCAGAGTGCACAACGATAGAGGCCAAAATTGGGAAAATATAAAGATATGACTATAGATTTACTTCAGCATATTGAACTGGAAAAGATAGATGATCCTTCATCTAAAGAAACAGAAAAAGTTTCAACAAAGATGTCAACAGATAAAAATAAAGAGGTGATCTCTCTAAGGCCTCAAAGAGAACGAGTTCCTATAGAAATTCATTTTAAAAAGATAGAAAATATGCCTACCTTAGAAGGGCAATATGATTTGATGAAAGAATTATATTCTTTGGTCAATACATCAACAAGATATATTGAATTTTCAGGAATTTATCCCAAAATCAATTATTTAAAAGATACTTCCTATAGGAAATAAGACCATGGTATGATTTTGGAGCTATCAACACCATATATATATATATATATATATATATATGACTCTTCCGGAGTTCAACGAGATAAGCCTATTACCACCTTGGGTAAAAGGAGTTAAAGACGGTTATCTTCGTAACCCTACAATTAAATCTAATGATATATTAGTTTTAAAGTTTCTATCTGTAGGACCAAATTATTATTATAAAGATCGATATTCTACTTACCACTTCATGCATTTAAAAAAGGCCGATTCATTTGTGATAAATATTTTTGAAGTTCAAAAAGGAGTTTAGAAAATTTGATGAGTCTGATATTCGATACCGACGATAATTGTTAATAAATATTTATTAATTCATTTACTAAATTATAAATATTGCATAATTTAAAAATGAAAAATTAGAAACTTTTTTAAAAAAATTCAATAATTAAATAATAAATTATAGTAAACTTCATATTAAAATATATAGTTAAATTTTATTTTTATAAGAAAATATATGTAATGCACGGCTAACTTAATAACAAGATATACTAAAAAGCCAAAAATACAAGTGCTTTATTTCTATGTTATATTTGTTGTGTTAACTAAGGCGCACGTGGATACGGAAAAGGGTCGGAAAATCTGAAACGGATCCCGTTTCCGGGTCTGAACAAAATCTTTATAAAAACACGAGTCCCTCCCCTTCTCCCGTTATCAGAATCCAAACCCTCGCTCTATCCGCTGCGGTGCATTGCCACCAGGTAAATTTTTCACTCTTGCTCCATCTTTTCTCATTCTTCTTTTCTCTGTTGTTTTGATATACGTTGTATGTAATGTATAGTTTTGTATGTGATTTCTTAACGGTTTTTTTTTTCTTTGAAGAAAATTACTGCTTATGCTGGATATAGAAATATGGATCCGATTGTGTTGAATTGCTTTGACATGTAGTCGATCTTTACGTGGTGTAGTGGATTTTTTTTTTCAATTGATGCTGCTTTAATCTCAAGTTTTTTTTTCCTTATCTTTTTTGAGACATTTTTTTTCTTCTTTTTGCTTTTCTTCTCCTGACTCATATGGCGTCGTTTTTCCAAAGTTTTGTACTTCGTTCTGGATTCTTGTTTTAATAAGCTAAATTTTATTTCCTTCTGCATTTGATCCTTTCCTGCAATTACTATGGGTTGGTGGCCTGAGTTGATAATCATATAGTTTTGTATTATTCTATGCAGGTTTCTGGTGCTTGGAAGGTACTAAATGGCGGTTTGAATAAAATGCCACTGGCAGCATGATTAATATGCTAGTGATTGAATTAAGCAGGAAATTCTATATGTTGGAGGCCTCCAAAGATTATTCTTTTGAATTTGGAAATGGAATTTTGGTTTTTTGATTGATTATAAGTTGTTGAAGAAGACAGTATGGCTCAGCAGCAGTCTTCACGTCTTCATCGTCTACTCACTCTGCTAGATAGTATCCTTTTGTTCATTTAATGCAAATCTTATTTAGTCAGGTGTGCTAAATTTACGACTGTTATTTCTCATTTCAGTTGTTTGTTGTGTTTTATCTACCGGATTTGTTTCCTCTGGTTATTAGTATTACATTTGTGTTATAATATAGTTAAGCTTGTGATATATGTGATTGTTGCGAAAGTTATGTTTGGTCATTTTTTCCGGTTAATTTTTTTCTTCTTGTTTCTTTAACATAAGTTAAGCTGGTTCATCCCAAGCAACAAGGTTTACAGCAGCTAAGCAGATAGGAGAAATAGCAAAATCACATCCTCAGGATCTAAACTCTCTCTTGAGTAAGGTATGGATGTCTGCCTAAAATATTTCACCTTTTGTATTTTCATATGCTATTTCTTATTTATCTCATTTATGTTCTAATTTCTCTTTTCAGCACAAGTTTTGAATTTTTTTATTCTTAAGATAATCATTTGGTTGATTTCGAAGAATTTAATGCATTCTCTAGGAACCTAATTGAAAGTTTCTATCCCTAAATTTATTTTACTGCCTACAAGGATTATGAACTGACTATTTCATTGATCTCAATCAATTTAATGCATTATCTAACAACCTAAATGAAGCTGCTATCCCTAAATTTCTTTTGAATAATACCTCTTGTTTTCTTGTAAATGTGAAGAGGCTAAAAATTGAAACTTTCTATAAGGTATATGAATTGACTATTTCAAACTCACTATTGTCCAAGATAAGTCTTACGAGCTGCTGTTTCTAAAGAATATCCAGGCTTGTACCTTTCATATGAAGAAAAGAAGATTGAAGAAGAAATTTCACTGGTTGGGATGTTGCTAATGTAAGCATGAGAGAAACTTTAGTCTTCAATAAGGGAGCCATCATTTAGGAAGGGTTTGAATAGCTGGATACTGTAAGAAGATAAACTCTCTTGCAATAAAAGGCTTGAAGAAGACTGAATGTGAATGAAATTTCAAGGATTATTCATGTATTATATCATGAACATGCCTGGTGTTCTTTTAGTTCTTAACACTTGTTCACTTCATCGGATTGATCTTGGGGCTTAAATGGGAAACTTTATAGTTTTTCTGTTTTGTTTATACATTTCTTTTGCATGGGGATTACTGGATTAATTTTGGTAATTGATAGGGTTAAATGCAAGTAAATGTACGATAAGAGGATTAAAGAGAACTGAGTATAAAGATGAAATCTGGAGGATTATTAATGGCATGGTGTTCAACGTATTTATTAGGCAAGTTTAGCTTACTGTCATTTTTATGGGTTTGTTCAAACATATTCTATTTTGGTAGGTTATTTTCTATTGCATAGAGGGAATAGTTTTAAAAGCATATGTAAAATCTTTTTAATGTTACTAGATATAATTTGTGAGCATATGATGTATTTCCGTACAATATTGATGTCACAAAATTGGATTCTTGTTTTTGTATATTATCTGCTATTTAATGTTCCAAGATGTGCCTTTAGTGGTCAGGCTCGATTAACTAAATTGGAGATTCTTCTGATAATATTGCTCAATCATTCTTCTTGATCCTGCTGGTCTCATCTTTACTAATGCTAGTATTTGGATTCTTCAATCTAAGTTAGAAGATTGTTGGGCTGATTGGAGGTCAATTATGAGTACAATTGAAGGAGATATGTTATAAGGATTTGTTTTTGGTAGAATAGATTATGAAATCAGCCTCTCCTTATTCTATGTGCAGCTATCTGTTTGGTATTAAAACAATTCTGTTGGTGCACTGAGAATATCCCTAACTTTTAGTTATTTCCCCTTGAAATTTTTGAGACCTGCAGTCACAGGAGTTGGTTTGAAGTTTTTCATCTCAGCGAACTTGACTTGGTTTAGATAAATATGCTCAAGATGTACACAACTAACCATTGGAGACATTTACTTTCTTGTTTCTCTACCTTGCTAATTTAGGTTTTCTAGATTGTATTCTTGCTACATTTGTCCAATTTGCTCACTCTCTCTTGTGGCTTTAGGTTTCCCAGTATCTTCGTAGTAAAAGATGGGACACTAGGGTTGCTGCAGCTCATGCCATTGGTGCTATTACTGAGAATGTTAAGCATACATCATTGACTGACTTAAATTCATTCCTTGTGATGAGGATGTCAGAGTCTGGGATTTCTGGCACTGTTGATGATGTAATGGCATGGTCTTGTTGTTGCCCTAAGATTATCGCGAGTGCTTCATTCAAAAGGTTCCATTTTCTTGTATACAATTTAATTCCTAACTTTAGCTAACCATAATCTTCATATTTCTTTAATGTTCTAATATTCGTTTAATGAAATCAAAATGACCTTTAATGGCTTGTGTAAGTGAATTTCGGATGATAAGATCCCTTAAATTTTTTTCATACTAGGATTCACTTTAATTTACTTGCTATTTCAATTTTTGTAGTTTTGATCTGAACAAAGTATTGGAGTTTGGAGCTTTATTGGCATCGGGGGGACAGGTATTTTTCTATTATTTTTGTTTATGGTTTGGTTTCTTATGTTTTTTTGATGTAAATGGTGCCTGAGATTGAAAGCTATCTGATCATAATTGCTTTGATTCCTCGGTACTATTTTCTTTAGGCCTACTCTCTATTTTGTAGAATCCTTCAGTATATTTTTTTAAGGTCATCTAATCTGTAATGCTGGATATTAATCATATTAAGAACCATATGAGGTGAAACCTTAATTTTTAAGGTATTGTTAATCTTGCAAAATAGGTAAATGATGAGTTCACTCAATGAATCTAGAAATGTAGTAAAGAGCCATCAGTCAATCATAATCTAGAATTCGTCTGTGTTTTAGATCTAAAAGGAAGTTAGAATTTTGAAAAATGAATAGATTCATCAAATTCATAGGTTAGGTTCTGAGATAGATGTAACTGAACAGATTTGGCCATCATATCAATAACGATACAAAGACTCTTGGAGGACTTTGCATGATCTGAATGGTTTTGGAACAGCTGTGGGAAAAATGAGAGAACTGCCATCTCCAGCTTTATTCAGGGCATGTTGAAAATGAGATGCTTGAAAGATCAACTTAAACATGTTTTTAATTTATTTTTCTCTTGATTTTTGTGTTTTTAGGGTCAAATTTTTCTACGAAGGTAAATTCTCCACACATGTTACCCCAAGATGCCAGTTGATTCTCATTTATTTCATCCTCCCATTGTGTCCACAACCTGGATCTAATACCAAAAACAAAGAGTCAAAAAAGAGGAGAAAGTCTTATGGATAATATTATTATTATTACTATTACTATTATTATTAAAGGCACTGCAGAATTAACGTACTCCTGTTTCTTCCGGAGTACAGAACCAGTGAAAGTCGGATGAATTTATCAACGTGCTTCTTTTGGAGTTAATTCAAATTTATGTTAGTGGGATATGAATCCATACAATAATTGAGTTCGCATGTGAAATTTAAGATCGAAAATAATGTTTATTTTATTGTGGCGGATATTTGTTTATGGATATCTCAAAATATAAAAAGTAAACATTTAATTTTGGATGGAGGGAGTATTTGGTGGACTTCTTTTTTGGTGGGGCATTTATCTAAGTTTTGCATTCTGATGTCCAAAGTTGTATACAAATGACTGAAGAGGTAAAATTTTTAGTTTGCTTACACCTTTATTTGTAAACTTCCAACTTTTATACTTGCCTGCACTGCAGGAGTATGACATTGCGAACGATAACAGTAAGAATGCAAAAGATAGATTGGCTCGGCAGAAACAAAATCTTAAACGCCGTTTGGGTAAGTCCATTTCACTATGTCAACAATTACATCACATGATTAAACAATGTGCAATGACGTTGAACTTTGACATCCTACCTTTGTGAGTTTGCTTAGCGTCCCTTGGTGATATAGATACCTGTGAAGTTTATGAAACCATCAAACATGAAGGTCTTATTAAACTTAGGAACAATTTCTAACTAGTGGAGATCAAGGTTGTATCCCCTTTATCTGGCAAAGCTAAATTCTAAACGAATGAGTTCATGAAGTCAAAAAGAACTACTAGTGAAAGATTTATATTGTAGTCAGATGTCAAACCACTGCTAAAATGATGTTTCAGATATGAAAGGGTCTTGCTATTTGATTTATATTGTAGTCAGATATCAAACCACTGCTCAAATGATGTTTCAGATATAAAAGGGTCTTGCTATTTGAAAAATACTCGGACAAATTTTAGGCCTTTTGATGAATGATATTATTACATATTACCCTTATATTTGAAAATCTTGTGTACTAACTATTAAAAATGACTATATACAGGATTAGATGTGTGTGAGCAGTTCATGGATGTTAATGATATGATAAGAGATGAGGACCTTCTTGTAACAAAATATCATTCCTCTGGAAATGGAGTTTCCCCTCAGTACTTTTCTACACATTCTATGCATAATTTTCAGCAGTTTGTTTCAAACATGGTTCCTATTGTGAAATCTAGGAGGCCAAGTGCTAGGGAACTGAACCTCTTAAAACGTAAGGCAAAAATAAGTTCTAAAGACCAAGCAAAAGGGTGGTTGAAGGAGGGAAACTCTGAAGTGCCACAATCACAATCACAAGATATGATATCACCAAGGGGTCCTTACCCAGACTTGTTTAACTCAAATAAGGTACATGTAAATCTTTGCAACTCCTACATTATCTTGATTTGAAGCATCTATATGTAGAGGAGGACTTGTTCATAGTGTTCATTCTGCTTATCTGCAGTGATGTGACCAAGTGTTTCCCTGCTTTCCTAGCTTCTTGGCAAATAAATTTGTCTTGCACATTATATGAAATAATGCTACCTTAAATTTGTTGATTATTTTTATTTTATCTTTTTGCATTTCTTTGCTTTTTAGAGTCCTTTTATTTGGCGTTATTGTTCTACTAACCATGACCTGTTTTTATACAATGCAAAATGTTTATTACATAATCCATGAGTCAAAAGTAAGAGCCTTCTATTATTTATTTATTTTTTTAAAATATGTACAAGTCTAAAGGGCATCTGGAAAAAAACAGATGTGGGCTCTAGCTAAATGAGAAACTAGCTTCATCTTTCTTTCTTATCTAATGATGAGCTTAAGAGCCCACATGAATTGGTTAATTGTATGATAAGAGTAGTCATGAATATTAGAATAACTTGCTCTGTTTGGAATTTGGATGTCTGCATGGTAATCCAGGATACTTTGTAAAAGTTGGCATCAAGGGAGACTAACAAACTACTCAATGGGGATAAACTTCATTTGATTGATTGCCCAAAGAGGGATATTACTGAGCTTTATGTAACTAAAAGTTTTTCGAAGGACTCGTCCTATTTGACTGCAAAAAAAACTTACAAAGTACAAATAATTTGCAAAGGGACCAATTTCCTGCCATTTTCTATAGTTAACCAAAAAGAGCAAAGTCCCCTAAGATGGCTTCTTTGAAGTGTACACTCCCTTATAGATGTTCTTATCTTCGTCGATATTATGGTCACTATTAGACTTCAGTGGATTGCTGCCATTCATTTCTACTGTTTCACCTCATGTTTATTTTTGTATAATACAGTGTCTGATCATGGCATGATTATGGCCAATTTTTCCGGTTTTAATTCTTAAAATGCTCCTGTCTAATTTCACATTTAATGCAGCAACTCACAGATACTGTTTCTGATGAAGATACCTTTGATCATGATGTTGATGGGGTTTGGCCTTTTCAAAGCTTTGTCGAGCAACTCCTCCTAGATATGTTTGATCCTGGTAAATGGCTATGAAATTTACTAATCACCATTTGTATGCTTTCTTAAGCTTTTTAGATAATTTCTTCACGATTATTGCAATGAAACAACAGTTTTTATGATCTTTTTCTTTTCAGCCTGGGAGGTTCGTCATGGCAGCATTATGGCTTTGAGGGAGATATTGACCAATCAAGGTGCTAGTGCTGGGGTTCTTGTGCCTGACCTAAATCCCTGTGGATTAGTTCTTACTTTGAAGGATAGAGATGAAGAATGCACAGCTAAAAGAGTAAGAGGAATAGATCTGAATATGGAAATCATCTCTGAAGAGTCTGGACCGGTGCTGAAGAAACCAAAGATAGAAGATGGATCATCTAAATTGATGGGTACGGTGATGTCTTCCAATGAAGATGATAACCTTCATGTTTATATGAAAGATGAAGATACCGGATGGAGTTTACCAGCAGGGCAGCGAAATGGTGAACTCACTATTAGTTCCATCAAGGGGGAACTGGAGCCTGAATCTCATTTTGATAGTGCATGGAACCTGAATTATAATGGTGATGAGACAAAGGTTCATTCAGATGAAAAAGGTTCCAAGGAAAAGATGGATATTCTAAAAATTCTTCCTGAAAATTCTGAGCTGATGAACTTGATTAAACTGACTAGACATTCTTGGCTTACGAATTCCGAATTTCTGCAAGATTGTGCAATTCGTTTCTTATGTGTCTTGTCACTAGATCGGTATGATTTTGTTATACTACAGTGTGCTAGTAATTTCTTCCTGTTCCTTCTTTTCTGCCCATAATAACATAAAGGTTTGCGAATTGTAAAAAGAAAAAAAAGAGTAAATGGCTAAACAAGGACGCACACAAATGGTGAGAACCTTTAAATTAGCAAATTTTGTGTTCCTATCTCTATTTAATAGTTATGGTTTGTACTTTTGTTGCCAAAATCTTCTGAACCAATACTATAATAATGAAATAAGTAGCTGTTCTACATTTCCAACTTGCAACTTGATTAGTCATTTATTTGAGGTTTATCTTTTTCCTCTTAACTAACTGAATTATCGGGAAACATTGATGGCTGCAAAAGTCCAGTTAGCTTAAAAAGGTCAAGTCATTTCTATTGTGATGGGAAAGTAAAAGTAGCATTCCTAGTCTTTTGTTTTGTTTCGACATAGCATGAATATTCTTTTGTATTCTTGAATTCTTTTCTTTATGCTCTTCTGTTCAGATGATGACTTACCTTCCCATATACTGTATGCCTCCCTTATTTTTTTTATCTTCTGGTTAATATGTTCTGTTGTCTTGAGTAATTAACGTAACAGTTTCTGTTCCTTTTTATTTTCCCTACAGTTTTGGAGACTATGTGTCTGATCAGGTTGTTGCACCAGTACGTGAAACCTGTGCGCAGGCTTTAGGAGCTGTGCTCAAGTACATTAATCCCATTTTAGTCCACGAGACATTAAATATCCTTCTTCATCTGCAGGTAAATTGCCAGTGGACCATGTTACCGACGTGGAACATAATTTTTTATAACTTTTTGTTCTTTTTAATTGGCATTTCTGTTTCTTCAGCGTAGATCAGAGTGGGAAATCCGCCATGGAAGTCTTTTGGGTATCAAATACTTGGTAGCTGTGCGGCAGGTTTCTTTTCTTCCTGTTTTCTTCTCCGTTTTGCTTCCTGATCATTTCTGTTCTTGTTTTGTGATTAATGTGCTATGTTTTTGTCTTTTTTATTCATATTTTGTAAAACTGGATTTTCTGCTTTGTTCTCAGTAAATGTGCATGGTAGTTTTTATTATGTGTAGATAAATGCAAGATTAGAAATTTGATGTAGTCTTTTTTTAGGTTATATAGATAATACTATTAAAATTTTATTTGATCTGTGATTTATTCCAATTTTATATTTAATATTGGCATAATGAACCTCTGATTGTTTTGCTACATTAACTTAAATTGTAGTAAATGCTTTAAAAAGCTAATTGTTGAAGAACCTTCAGAAGTTCATGACACCCCACAGTTGGTTTGTCTGTGTTTTTGTACCTGATGCAATTCTCGTTTTTTGGCATCCAGGAGATGCTTCATGATTTGCTTGATCGTGTCCTCCCTGCATGTAAAGCTGGTCTTGAGGATCCTGATGATGATGTAAGGGCTGTGGCTGCAGATGCTCTAATACCTACTGCGGCTACTATTGTTTCTCTAAAGAGCCAAATTTTGCATTCTATAGTTATGCTACTTTGGGATATTTTGCTTGACCTGGATGACCTGAGCCCATCAACTAGCAGGTATTTCTTGGAAACAGAATGATTCCCCCGTTTTGTTTCAAGTCTCTTAATTACATGGATTGTGGGTTTCAATAGTGCAGTTACTCCTTGTTTGTTGCTTTTCAATTGTGCACCCTTAACCTGGTTTAGATTTTATTCTTTCACCTTTTCATGGTTCACTTTCCTTTTCAGTTCCTTGCACGGTGATTTCGGAAATGAAATATTGGTAATATTCAATAGTTTACCTGAATTTTCTGCATGTGTTGATGCTTAGTTTATTATGTTGCAGCGTGATGAATCTATTGGCAGAAATATATTCCCAGGAACAGATGATTCCAAAGGCACAAACATCCAGCGAGAAACAGGAATTTGACCTCAATGAAATTGGCCATTCTGATGACCAGGGAGAGGCAATAAATGCCCTTGGTAATCCACATATGTTATCAATGTTAGCACCAAGGTTATGGCCATTTATGCGACATAGTATCACTTCAGTTCGTTATTCAGCCATTTGCACTTTGGTATGATCCCCTCAGTTATATTCTTGGATTATTTTTAGTATGCTAAGATGTTAATTTGTTTTTACAGACTTAGAAGAATGTTTTTCTTTGATGCTGCCATTCAGGAGTATTTCATGGTGCTTAAAATAATGGATTTAATTTGCAGGAGCGTTTGCTTGAAGCTGGACACAAGCGGAGCATCTCTGTGTCATCTTCTTTTTGGCCTTCTTTTATTCTAGGTGATACTCTGAGGATGGTTTTCCAGAATTTGTTACTGGAATCAAATGATGACATTTTGGCGTGCACAGATAGAGTATGGAAGCTTCTCCTCCAGGTTTTACTTGGTTCCTTGTATCTTCGTGTAACTCTGATCTTTGACTTAGCTTTTCTTCACTAAGAAGAAACTGAGGATCGCAAGACAAAGGGCAGTTTGGCATCAAAATATTCTAAGAAAATGCTCCCCATCCCATCATTCTGACACTCCACTTTTTAGTGTTTGCATCACCACTCCAGCCACTTGTTATCCTTTCTCCCTGTATTATTTTTCTGGTGCACAAGTGACTACAAGCACCACATGCTAGTTTTTCTAGAAAGTAAACTATTCAATTGTCTATGTTTATTCCGATGGTGAGATGCTAAAATAGACATTTTTGAATTAAATGAAATGACCATTTCTTTTAGTTTATTTTTATGCAAATAGGCGGCGAGATAATCTATTGATGAATATCTTAGTATCAATGACAGAGACATATAGATCTATGGAAGGAAGTTGAATGAACTCTGATATAAAGTTTTCTAATGTGTCACTCCTTCTCATCGTTGTACTAAATGCTCTAGTTTACTTAGCATGCTGATTTCAGTCAGATTTGGAAGGGAACATAGTTCTGTGTACTTAGGCTTTATCTACTAAAAGAAGAGTGATGGATCTATCAGATTTTTGTGTGTATGGTATGTATTCCACATTAAGACATTCATTCAAGAACTGAATGTTATTAAAAAGTGGGATATGTAAATGTTGGATTGGGTGGATCAATATCTCTTTTCTTTGCAATGATATGATTTAGATAACTTTGCTTGATGAGACCTGTCTTTTTCTAAATAGTTTTGATGCATATATAGAGGTATTTCAGGATTTGGGAAGAAAGAGATTAAACTGTAGATATCCTTTCTACTAAATTTGGAAGTTAATCATTCTTCTTTGTGATCAGATGTATAATATTAGTGAGGTATTGTAGGGAGGAAAAATAGTTCAGCTTTTAATCAACAGCAATGCAGTCTCCAAAACAGAACTTATAGCATCTGTTATTTTTGTTTTATTATTTTTTTTAACCCTTTGGAGCAATTCTTGTTCTCACTTATTCAAAGACTAAGCTTTATTTTATGCATATTGTGTTGATATTATCAAATCAAGTTCATTGATGTTTGGTGTTTAGATGAGTCAAATCATGTGGTGATTTCTTCTTCCTTCTTTTTCACAAGTAACTGGCCTCTTAAAATCAATGTGGCTTTCATATCATGCCTTGCTATCTGTTTCATGTTGATTTGGTTTCCAGTGAACGCTTATTTATGTGGATGGCTCCTGGTTTAGCTTAAATTGCAAACTTAAGGATAGTTTTCCTTTATTCTTATTATTATTATTTTGGTCACCATCGCCCTTATCTGTGCTTATAACTTTTAACAAGATTTGTTGTTTAGTGGTCTCCTGACCTTTTACACCGTTCCTGATTCTCATCTGCTTCCATTTTACGTTACAGTGTCCAGCGGAAGAATTAATTGGTGCTGTAGAACCGTACTTCCCTTCTTGGCTAGAGCTTGCAACTACTCCATATGGCTCACCATTGGATGCCACAAAAATGTTCTTGCCTGTTGCCCTTCCTCGTAAAAGTCATTTCAAAGCAGCTGCTAAGATGAGAGCTGTGAAGCTTGAAAATGATGTGGATCAAAATATAGCTGTGCATGTCTTAGAAAATGCTACTTCACAGGAAAAAAATGTAGATGTTTTGAACAGTCCTGCTAGAATGGTAGTTGGTGCCGATGTGGATATTTCAGTAACACATACACGAGTTGTTACAGCATCTGCCTTGGGCGTTTTAGCTTCTAAGTTGCATGTGACTAACTTGGGATTTGTCATTGATCCACTGTGGAAGGCATTAAACTCTTTGTCTGGAGTCCAACGGCAGGTATATATTATTATTTTTGAACCAGAAAGACTTTAACCACTTGTTTCTGGAGATATTTTTTTGGCTTCCATCCCTGGGAAGTGGAATTGGTGTGCATCTGCTTTGCTCATGATTATTATTGAATATCAGGTTGCTTCCATGGTACTCATATCATGGTTCAAGGAGTTGAAATTGAAGGACCCTTCTGTTTCTGGGGAAATTTCCTTTGACGTTTCAAGTCATTTCAGGAATTGGTTGTTAGAACTGTTAGCTTGTACTAATCCTGCATTCCCCACCAAAGATACACGCCTTCCTTATGCTGAACTTTCAAGAACATATGGTAAAATGCGTAATGAAGCTTCTCAGTTGCACCGTATTGCTGAGAGATGTGGAATGTTTCAGGAGCTACCATCATCAACCAATATGGACCTGGAAAATTTGACAGCAGATGATGCAATAACTTTTGCATCAAAACTTCCAGCTCCCACTAATGACACTAGCAGCCATGAACCTAGTGAACGGAACATCTTTGATGAACTAGAGTCACTGAAGCAAAGACTTCTTACAACATCTGGGTATCTCAAATGTGTTCAGGTATGTCAGAGATATTGTTTGGGGTAAAGTTGGGCTTTGGAGGTCTGATGCACTTCCTAGGTTCTCAATCTTGAGCATGATGGATCAAACAGATCCAGGGTAGAACTTTCCTGGTTTCAGTAAGGGTTCAACAAAAAAAAAAGTGATAATTTGGATAGCATATTATATAATTATTGTGCAAAACTTGTTTCTGATATTGCATATTTACAAAGTAGTGACATATAAGTGATTTGACTGTGCTTACTAATAGCTCACGTTTATTGTTTTTGAGTTGAAGATTGATATCTTGGCCTATTTGATTGGATCCCTTTTGCTTGAACTCTAGAACAGTCATTATTGTGACTGGTTGAGCATTTGCATTGCCAGATATGATGTTATCAACTGATCACCCTACCAATTGTGTGTTACTCCTCTCTCTTTCTCTCTACCTTTTCTCCTTTTAATGATTTGAGCTCTATTTAGGGGAACTTGCATATTACTGTCACTGCTTTGGAAGCTGCAGCAGTTGTTTGGATGTCAGAGCTTCCTTCAAGACTGAACCCTATTATCTTACCTCTGATGGCGTCCATTAAAAGGGAGCAGGTAAATTTGAAAGGCATCTAGTGCTTTTCAAAAATGAAAGAAAAGAACAGGGAAAAAAAAAAAAAAGAGAACCTTATATTTGTCCTGATTTGCATCTCATTTCTTTCTGAAGGAAGAGATATTGCAAGGCATGGCTGCTGAAGCCCTTGCAGAACTCATCTACTGCTGCATTGCACGCAAGCCTGGACCAAATGAGAAGCTAATAAAAAACCTTTGTAGTTTGACATGCATGGATCCTTCGGAGACACCACAAGTTGCTGTCTTGAGTTCCATTGACACAATTGAAGACCAAGAACTCTTGTTCTCTGGAAGCAGTGGTGCTAGACAGAAATCAAAAGTCCCTATGCTCGCACCCGGTGAAGACCGATCAAGAGTTGAGGGCTTTATCAGCAGGCGTGGAGCAGAACTTGCATTGAAGTATTTGTGCCAGAAATTTGGAGGTTCATTGTTTCACAGTCTCCCTAAGCTTTGGGATTGTCTTGTAGAAGTCCTTAAGCCTGGTAGTCTTGAAGGTCTGACTCCTGCAGAGGAAACACTTATCAACGAAACCATTGATTCTATTAAGGATCCTCAGATGTTGATAAACAATATCCAGGTATAATAATTTTTCATTTTATGATTTTCTACCATCTTTGCCATTGTGATATGATAATCATGTTCCCCCTAAAGCCAATTGAGAAACACTATTTTTTGGTGTTTATTCAATTCAAGTCAGATTGAGTAATTTGCTGAGAACTTCAACTTACCACACTTTTATTGAACCTGTTTGAAGCAAATAGCTATGTGGTGGCTGGTCTTCCTGTATCCTTAGTGAAGGGTTCATTGACATTTTCTATCTTGTTTTAATGCAGGTAGTTCGATCTGTTGCTCCTGTGTTGGATGAGATATTAAGGCCAAAACTACTCACTCTTCTCCCTTGCATATTCAAATGTGTTTGTCATCCTCATGTTGCTGTTAGACTAGCCGCTTCAAGATGTATCACGACAATGGCCAAGTCAATGACCGGGGAGATTATGGGTGCTATAGTTGAGAACGTTATTCCTATGTTAGGGGATATGTCTTCGGTACATGCTAGACAAGGAGCTGGCATGCTTGTTAGCTTGATTGTTCAGGGTCTTGGAGTTGAGCTGGTCATTTATGCTCCTTTATTGGTAGTTCCCCTTTTGAGGTGTATGAGTGATTGTGATCCATCAGTCAGGCAGAGTGTTACTCATAGTTTTGCAGCCCTTGTACCTCTTCTTCCACTTGCTCGTGGTGTTTCTGTACCTGCTGATCTTAGTGAACGTTTATCTAGGAACAAAGAAGATGCACAATTTTTGGAGCAGCTTGTTGATAACTCACACATTGATGATTACAAGCTTGCGACCGAACTAAAAGTAACACTGAGGAGGTAAGGCCAACATCTTAGGCATATTAAGTATTTATTTTAGATGTGTAAATTCTTCTGCAAAAAAAATGAATTTGTTTGCATCATGCAAAGATTAGTATACATGTAATAGTCATGAGCGATATTTAGTTGGACAAAAAAATTCTAGGAAAGCAGACTTTGTGTTTCCTGTAATGGAACAAGGGGTGATTCTGTGTTGAATATAGTAAGTGCTCAGTTGAATGTCTTAGGTCATCACTACGCGAGTGAAGCACTTGGTATTCTATAAATTAGTTTAACCTTTCTAAATGACTTTTGTGCGCTATAAGGACCCTAAACTTTCCCCAGATGATTTGTTTTCTGATACTTCTGACAAGCAATGAAATTAAGTTTGCCAGCATCTATTCTAATCATGAACTAAATATTGTGAGAGTAGTTATTCATCCATCCTCTCTATATTTTATATTGTTTTAAGTAATGGAATGAGGACCCTATAATTCCTGCTTTTTTTATTTATATTTATATATATTTTTAAATACTATTGGTTTAAATTTTTGCATCCTCCTGTGTTTTCTGCCAAATTGATTTTGGGCTCAGAATTTCATCATTTATCTTTCCATGATAATTTTTGTGTTGTATAGTTTTTTCTGGAATCTAATGTATTGGGAAACTATATATATTTGTTGCCATGTACTATATGAAACCGATTTCATGTTTTTTCTCATGCTCAATAACATCCCAATTACTTATTTTTAAACTAATGCACTGTGGAAGCCTTATATATATATATGTATGTACATCCCTGTATCATATGCTGAATTACAGTTTTCCTTTTCTTACACGCTGGCAGTCACCACCTACACTATAATATCCTTCTTTCTTACACGTCTAGTTTGTTAATCAAGAAAAAATTGGTTATATTATGTATTTTTATGTTTTTAGGTATCAACAAGAAGGTATAAATTGGTTGGGATTTTTAAAGCGTTTTAACCTCCATGGCATCTTGTGTGATGACATGGGCCTTGGTAAGACCCTTCAAGCATCAGCAATTGTAGCATCTGACATAGCAGAGCATGCTGCTGCAGACACTACTTGTGATCTTCCTCCATCACTGATAGTATGTCCATCAACACTTGTTGGACATTGGGTGTTTGAGATAGAGAAATTCATTGATGCTTCTCTTTTAACAACTCTACAGTATGTTGGTCCTGCCCAGGAGCGTGTTGCTTTGCGGTCTCAGTTTGGTAAATATAGTGTTGTAGTGACCTCATATGATGTCGTACGCAAAGATATTGATCATCTCAAGCAGCTTTTCTGGAATTATTGTATCTTGGATGAGGGGCATGTTATAAAGAACTCGAAGTCTAAAGTTACTGGCGCTGTAAAACAATTGAAGTCTCTTCATCGCCTCGTCTTAAGTGGAACACCGATTCAGGTTTGCTTGCAGGCAAGCTTCATTTTACAATTATCAAAGTTCCTTAACTGATTTGTCTCTACCCGAAATTGCAGAATAATGTTCTGGATCTGTGGTCTCTTTTTGACTTTCTTATGCCGGGGTTCCTTGGAACAGAGAGACAAGTATGTTTTAGTACTACATAGTTTCCTCCTAGTGTTTATATCAGTGATTTTGTGTTGTTTGTGTCTAATATATTGGTGGCTAGAAACCTTCTGTTCTTGTTTCTGACTCTAGATATATAGTAGTTCATTTGCTGAGGAGGATTTAAAGTTCATTCATGACTTAACATTGTATAAAATGGGATTTAAACACTACACTTTTTCTGGATCTTTTATCTCTTGATGGAGCTTGCTCTGGTGTTGTATCTGGCTGCAGTATGAACTTACAGTTGTTTAAGAGATTTGCAAAACAGTAAGGTTCCAATTTGCAAATAGTAAACACTTTTTAGGCATTAGAAATAGATCTACAGAAATATGGCTTAGGTTATTATATATTCATCTGAATTTCTTAACTGTCATCATTTAGTAGTGTACATACTCATTTGTTTTCATACTGTTGGAGAGATTCCTGATTCCTGCCCTAGCGCGGTGATTGTTCACAACTTTGATACATATTTTTTATCTGGATTTTCCTGTCAATGTTATGAAATTGATATATAAATTTATATATTGATATGAAAATTTCCATTTACTTGTGGGTTCAACTTTTTCTCCAACTTTTAGTTATACTTAGGCAATTACTGCATCATTTCTCATATTCATTTTGTCAACAATCTGAATGGTTTTGCATTTCTTTCCATCCATCAAATAGTTCCAAGCCACTTATGGGAAGCCACTTGTAGCTGCTAGAGATCCCAAATGTTCAGCAAAGGATGCTGAAGCAGGTGCCCTTGCAATGGAAGCTTTGCACAAGCAGGTTCCAGTTAGTTTGATATTTTTTTCCATGTGGTACTAGACCATTTTCTCTCATTTTCTCAAATACATATTATTGGGGATCTCCTAATGATTTCTCTTTGACAGGTCATGCCGTTTCTCCTGCGCCGAACCAAAGATGAAGTCTTGTCTGATCTACCGGAAAAGATTATCCAGGATAGGTTCTGTGACCTGAGTCCTGTTCAGCTAAAACTTTATGAGAAGTTTTCTGGATCACATGTAAAAGAAGAAATATCAAGTATGGTCAAGGTGAATGAATTAAATACAGGAGAAGAAAATGCTTCTCCAAAAGCATCATCTCATGTTTTCCAGGTCAGTTCAGAGGCATTTTTCACCTATTTCCATTGTATTAACCTTAGCTTATCTGTGCTTCTTCATTATTTTGTCAGGCACTTCAATATTTGCTAAAGTTATGCAGTCACCCATTGCTTGTAATTGGAGAAAAGATTCCAGAATCACTCTCACCTCTTATGTCAGAAATCTTCCCTGGTAGTGCAAATATAATTTTGGACCTCCATGATCTCCACCATTCTCCTAAACTCATTGCCCTCCAAGAGATCCTGGAAGAGTGTGGGATAGGGGTTGAGGCCTCAAGTTCTGAAAACACCATCGGGGTTGTGCAGCATAGAGTTCTGATATTTGCCCAGCACAAGGTAATCGTTACTATAATTTTCAAATTTCATAGTTACGGGGAGAAAAAAAGCACTCCTGTTCTGCAATATCAGATCTGTCTACTTTCTTCTGGCATTTAAATATGGTTATTCGTCCAGGCCCTTCTGGACATCATTGAGAGAGACTTGTTTCGCGCTCATATGAAGAAGTAAGTTATCTTCTTTTCTATTTGTTAAATTTCCACCTGCTGCTCCAAAAGCTTAAGCTAATGGAGAGGGGTTGAATTTATTTACTTAACATGTCCCCTCACGTAAAGGGCCGAACACAAAATTTTAATAATAGGCCCAACATCTTAGATAACAACACAATAAATGGCCGGCAGCAGAAGTCAAACCCAGGATACCATGTTAAATTTTTACCTGCCCCGAAAGATTAAATTGATGGAGAGGGGTTAAATTTAATCACTTAACACTTATTGGTATACTTTGTTTGCCTGGGTGAGATTACATGGTGGTTTGATTCTGAATTTTTCTGATGATATATTGTTGTTTAATCAATTGATGCTTGCTATGAAGTAGTATAACGTACTTGCGGCTGGATGGCTCGGTTGAACCAGAGAAACGTTTTGAGATTGTCAAAACCTTCAATTCGGATCCTACCATAGATGCCTTGCTTCTTACAACACATGGTACTTAATGGTTTTTTTCATGCTTAGGATTTTTGTTTATATTTCTGTTCTCGTGATTTTGCTTATTTGTACGTTTTATTTCTATTATAACTAATATTAGTAATTTCAGTTGGTGGACTGGGATTGAACCTGACCTCTGCTGATACTCTTGTATTCATGGAGCATGATTGGAATCCAATGCGTGATCATCAGGTACAAAATCATATCTTGCTTTCATAATTTGTTGGTTAGATCTTAACTTTGTACTTTTAAGTGATGAATTGGAGAAATAGGACATCAGCAATTTTATATTGGTTTGCATCATCCAAGATGGTTTCATTTGACACATTGTCTGTCAGAAGCTGATACCAATAATCCTGGCTTTTCGGAGTTGTAATTGTAAGAATTATGTAATAAAAAAAATCTCCTGTATCAAACTCTTGCAGGCAATGGATAGAGCACACAGATTAGGTCAGCGGAAAGTGGTCAATGTTCATCGTCTCATTATGCGAGGCACCTTGGAAGAAAAAGTTATGAGTCTACAGCGGTTCAAACTATCTGTTGCCAATGCTGTCATCAATGCAGATAATGCAAGTCTGAAAACAATGAATACTGACCAGTTGCTTGATCTTTTCACATCAGCAGAAAGTCGTAAGGTAAAACTTTGGCCTTTTGTTTGTTGTATTTTAAGTATAGACCAGGTAAACTATCCATGCTTTACACTGGTTGTGAAAGCAGGAGAATACAAGAGAATTTTTTTTACAACAAGATGAAAAGTTGAATGGTTGGTTTTGAAGATAAATCTTATTAGATTAAAATAACTGGAATTAAAATATTTGGGAATGTAGGATATAAAGAGCTCAATTTTATTGAATAAAATTAAATTTAAAATTAGAGAGATTTTGAGAATAAATAAATAATTTGTTCACATGGCTTTTGAGAATTCAGAAAGTAATGAAAATTTGATGTTCCTAAAAGTTTTGGAGTCTGCTTTTAGTAAGATTTCTATCATATCATCTTGATTTCATTGACTTCTAGGATTGGTAAAATCTACTAATGACTATGACCCATTTATTTAATTGTCATTGTACTTCCTCAATCTATCAGAATCTTTTGGTACAAGTTACCTGAAAGGATTTATCATCATTGCATGGTCAAGTTGGGTGAACCTGAAAGATCAATTTGGCCCACAAGTAATTTTAGTATGACGTTTATGCTGTTGAGTCTGTTCTTTATTCTAACATTAACTTCAAGTAATACAAATCAAGTAGTGTCATAAATATTTAAAATATATTTGAAAACTTCACTGTCTCCGCCCAAAAATTGATTCCAATGGTGTTTAGTTGTCCAACAAAAGCAAATTAAGATCTTTTGACTATTAGTGAGTTACTGTATTATTAGTGGAATGAGTGCTCAGTGGGATGCGAATCGTTAAGAAGGTTACATTGTGGTGTTTTAGATTACATATGTATTATATATTCTGTTGTGAACATCCCGATCTTGAAATCTGGTAAGTAATGCTGGTCAGTGGAATTTATAGTTCTAGTCACAGTGCAAAGGATGTTGATTCAATGTATCTCATTTACGAACAGTTCGTAACTTCAAATTCATCTTAACTAAAAATTAGAGTTGATAATAGGATTAAACTGTAAATGAAAGAAAATCTATCGAATGTTGGATACTGCTTAGATATTGAATTGCATTGTTACATGGGATTGTCAGACTGGTTGAGTTCGAAATGAGATAAGATGAATATTAGGGATTAGGTATAGATTTCTTGTGTTTTGAGTTTTTTTCTCTGTTCTGCACAGCTTGAATAAGACGAATTGTGGATTTGTGAATTGTGGTCATATATTCAAATGTCATCTAAATTAAGTGTGTTAAATTTGTCTGTCTTGCCTCTTATAGTTTTGAAGTTAGCAGGTGATGGAGCAAATTCAAACGGTTTATTTTGCTTTTTAACCTGAGAGCTTGATTTTAGACAAGTCTTGAAAAATGTTAAACCTTAACTTGAACATGTTTAGGTCATAATGTTTAGATTTAATTCAGTTTTTTAACATTAAGTGTGGCTTTTCCTTGTTTCCTTGTTCTTACTCTGCACATGCAATGTTCAGGGAGCTACACTATCAAAGCGTTCCGTAGAGATCTTTGATGGTGAAACTAAATTACCGGGAGGCAGTAAGGGGCTGAAGGCCATCCTTGGTGGCTTGGAGGAGCTCTGGGATCAGTCCCAGTATACTGAAGAATATGATCTGGGCCAGTTCTTAGCAAAGCTAAATGGCTGAGCATCTGCAAGGATGTCACTCAATTGTTTTTTTGACATTCACTCTGGGGAGCATGCATTATGATTCCTAACGTTGTTGGCACGCAAATGGTGAATGCCCAGAAAAGTTGATTTGGAGATCATGTACAAATTGTATATATATATATATTTTGGTCAGGTGCATTGATTTTTGACTACTAGAGAAATTCTTTTACCACCTACCGGTTTGATGTAGGCCAGTTTAATTAATGCAGAGAATGCTAAGAGCACTCCCAGTAGCTAGTGAGAGTGAGTTTGGCCAGATTTGTCAAACCACAGCCAAATATTTAGTTGAGGAGAAAAAAAAAATGTAAAGATTTTTAGATAATGTACATACATTCAGCTTCAAAAGTTAAAAATTTTTTCATTACAATTTTGATTCTTAGATGAGATATTCATTAGTCATTGCTTAATGTGCTAATCACAAAGTTACATTGCATGGAAGTAGTCTGCCCCTTGGCAGCCTGCAACTATATGTGACGGCATGCTATTTGCTTGTTCCCTAGAATCGATTTTAGTTAAAAATTATTAGTTAAGTAGGATAAAAACTTTGTCATGTCTCTGAATAAGCTGGCATAATATTAAGATATACTGTTTTCCGTTTAGTAAACAGATATTTTTATTATATTATCTTTCTCTATTCCTTCTTGTTTGATTATCATGCAAATGAACGTATTTTAATAAGAAAAAAAATATATTATTCCCTCTTACATATTTATAAGTCATTGGAGTTAATTTTTTTTGATATTAAATATAAGTTATTGTTGTTAATTTATTGGGTATTTTATTAATTTTTTATTATATTATCTTTGTCTCTTTTTTTTTCTAAATATTATTGTTATTTTGATTAATAATTAATAAAATATTTTAAAAATTTTTTCACAATAATATCTAGTGAGTTATATTTAGTGATTGTGGGGAGTACTTTATTTTTTTATAGTGACGATTAGTGACATACTCAGTGATATTTATAAGTCCTCAGTGATATTTATAAGTCATTGGAGTTAATTTTTTTTTTTATATTAAATATAAGTTATTGTTGTTAATTTATTAGGTATTTTATTAATTTTTTATTATATTATCTTTGTCTCCTTTTTTTCTAAATATTATTGTTATTTTGATTAACAATTAATAAAATATTTTAAAAATTTTTTCACAATAATATCTAGTGAGTTATATTTAGTGATTGTGGGGAGTACTTTATTTTTTTATAGTGACGATTAGTGACATACTCATTGATGGAGAAAGTATCTTATATTGCTTTTTTCTTTTTCCATTTAACTTGTGTCAACTGAGTAAAATTGGTGAGTTCTTCAAATTTTTAGGTTTTGATGACTATGATTCCTATTTTTTTTTTGAATTTTATGGTCCTAAAAACTTTTTTGAATTATGATTATGATTTTTTTCTCTCATTTTCAGCTTAAATCCGATCACCTTCGGTAAAATAAAATGAAAAATTGGTGAGTTTAGTCCCAAAAATTCAGGATTTAGTGGCTATGGTCTCTAAAAGTTGGTAGGATTTAAACCAAAAATGAGAAAAAAAAACTATAATTACAATTCAAAAATGCTTTAGAGATCATAAATTTTTTTTTTAAAAAAAAATTCCTAGGATCTTATCCACCAAATCCTTGATAGTGTTATGTACTAGTACAATGACATAATTTGTATTTTTTGCTCGAAATGTATTTATGAGAGACTTTATTATACCTAATGTGTCTATGAATAATACTATATGCCTTTTGGTCATTAAGTATGTGACTGAATAGTTGACAATAGATGTATTATTCTAAATAGTCCCTATTCAGTTATTATTATTGAAATAATAATAAATTAAGAATAGTATGTAATCTTACTGATGATCAAGTTTTTCTGATCATGAATATGGGATATTCAAGTAAAAACATAAATACATGTTAGAGAACGATGTATTGGACATGACCCGTAAT
>JAWZTD010000109.1:5343062-5360698 GCA_035221335.1 Echites panduratus
AATTTTATTAACTGTAACTGCAATTCTTAAAACAGTTTCCAATTTATCAATTGCTTCTTCAACATTACTAACACAGTTTGGATTTATCGGTTCATTTTTCATACTTCCTAAAGGAGTATGTGTTTCTACAGTTTTCATACTAATAGCAATTCCTGAATATCCTTTGGTCAGTTTATCGGATCCACTTGATCTTATCTTAGGTTGTTCTGCACTAGAAATTGGTATATTAGTTATGTTGGGATACAACCAGGTTCTAATTTTATAATTGGATCCGGTTTTAAATTTATAAAAATATTATCTTCTTTTAAATTTAAGTCTTCTATCTTAGTAACTAGATTATCGAATTTACCATTTTAAATTATTACCTTTGTATCCTTTAGGAATTTTTATTTTTTCTAAATGTTTTATAATCAAATTAGTAGACTTTTTAGAATCTTTTTTAATCAATCTTTATTTCTTCTAAGGCAAGAATGGTTCGATGAAAGAGATATAACTACTAAGGCAAGACCCTGCTAAATGAATCAGGAATATCTTGATTTATGCCAAAAGGAAATAAATAGTCTTTTGGAAAAGAAGTTAATTAGAAATTCTAATTCACCTTGGAGCTGTACTGCAGCATTCTATGTAATAAACATGCAGAACGAGAAAGTGGAGTTCCAATATTAGTAATAAACTATAAACCTCTTAAAAAGGTTTTAAAATGGATAAGATATCCAATACCTAACAAAAAAGATTTGTTAGATAGATTAAATAAAGTTTTGATATATTCAAAGTTTGATTTAAAATCTGGTTATTGGTAGATTCAAATTAAGGAACAAGATAGATATAAAACTGCATTTGTTGTTCCTAATGGGCATTATGAATGGAATGTTATATCTTTTGGATTAAAAAATGCTCCTTCTAAATTCCAGTATATTATGAATGATATCTTTAATCCTTATTTAGACTTTATTATAATCTATATAGATGATATACTAATATATTCTCATAATATTGAGCAACACTTTAAACATCTTAGAGTGTTTCATCATCTAACACTAACAAATAGGTTAGTGATATTCGCTCGTAAAATGAAAATCTTTTAAACTCAAGTGAGATTTTTAAGACATAATATTTCTAGAGGGGGAAATAATCCCTATAAAAAGAAGTATTAAATTCGCTTCTAAATTTCCAGATGAAATAACTGATATAAAACAATATCTTTTAATTTTTGAATTTCTTTTAATATTCTTTCACCAAAGTATATTATCGTTTTTTGAACTTTTATTAAATCTTTTTCTACTTTTAATTAACAATCTTCTTGTTCTATCTGTTTATATTCCATTAGGATTGAGATGAATTTCTCTATAATGCTTCGTTAACTCTAAATGTTCTTTTTCAAATTTAAAATATATTTTTAAAAATATAGCATTTTCTAAATTTCTTTGAATATCTATTAGGGATTCTGTAAGATTTTCTATCAAGAAATAATTTCTCGTTTAAATTCTAAACATATCCTTTCATTTTCAAGATCTTCTATTATTCAATTAAAATATTTTATATTACCAAATAACTTATCACAAGTTTCACAAACCATTATTTTATTATTGCTTAAAGGTACCTATCAAATAATTAATCAGGCAAATTCCAATCATCATCAACAATATAATTATTATTGTAAAATCTTATGGATATATTATCAACTTGAATATCAAAATCTTCATCTGAAATATTTTCATTATCCTCATGTATATGTTCATTTGGTAGATTTTTTCTTCATGATCTAGAATTATATTGATTAAATTTACAAATATATTTATTGAATCATATGTTTCAACAATATCAGTAAGGAATATTATTGCTAGGGTAATCATATTTGAATCTTAATGTTTTCCATTAGGCAGTCGAGTATCTACTTCTTTGAAATATACTCTATTTAAATAAGATCCTATATCTTTACTATCCGATTTTCCTTATGCCTAAAAGTAGGAAACTAAGTTAAGATGGGTTGAGTTTTTATGAAGGAACTCTAAGAAAGCTACTTTGGTGATAAAGTTGAAACTGAAACGTCTATTAAAATATCAGAAAATATTATCAATCAAATTGACAAAAAAAAAAAAAAAAAGAAGTACGGAAAGTGTGTTGGAGCCTTAGTTTGCCTTAGTTTTGTGACACGTAGACCGCAGGGACGATGGCTCGAAAACCAGCCAACCACATCCCAATCAATATCGTTATAAATTTTATTTTTCTTTTAGGAATATAGAAAATTCATTCTCCTCCCCTGGCGCTCAAAACAAAACACAGCATAAAGCTTTCCATTGGACCATTTTCCTTCTACTGCTACAGAAAATTGGAAGTTCGATCAGAAATGGAACTGATCATGACGACGAACTATTTAAACACGAATTACATAGCTTCGAAATGGAACTACAGTTCGAATCGTTATATTATGCGGAAGAATTTCAATTTCAATTTCATGAGAAAGCAGAAGCTCTGGATTTCGAATTTTGCCACTATAAATGGCGCTACAGCAAATGGAAATTCAAGTAGTGCTTTAGAGCAACTGGATATTGAGCGCGGAGTCTGTATTCCCTTCCGCAAGTATACTCCCGAAACGGTGTGAATATTTGATGCTATTTCTTTATTGTTTTGTTGAATGAACTTTTGGTTTCCTTTTTTCGTGTCGGCCGAATCATGTGGTTTTTTTGAATTAATTGCTTAGCTAGTTTGTATATGGTTATTCGAAGAAATTCTGGAGAGTTTTTGTTCTTTTTTCTTTCATTATTCTCTGCATAATTGTGGTTGAATAGTTTTCTTTTACCTGTAGTTGCTTTTATTGTTGGCAAATTCTTCAAACCAATTCCTATCCAGTGTTCTGAACTCTCTCTCTCCCTATCTCTACACACACATATATACAAATATATAATTTTTTGAAAATTGAAGTTTAATTATGTGTGATTTTTTTTGGTTTTTCCAATTTCTTCCTTGGTTATTTACTTATTCTCAACTTCTTTTTATGTGGGAGTCTCGAAGCTTGAATACTTGGGAAAGATCTCATGAGCTGATCTTTGTGATTTTAAGGTCTCTGATTCCTCCTGTCCATGAGGCCATGCGTGCTAGTTAATTGTGCATTCAAAAAATATGTCTTCTTGTGTTACAAGTACATTATTATTTCAACATGAACTTTTTTAGCTCATTCAGTCCATTCTAACTGTTATTCTTATGCCTATGATAACATTTACTATCTTTGAATAATAATGATTTTAATAAGTAATTGATAATTTTCTTTGATGTTTTAATTTCTGTAGAGTTGTTTTGTTCATCTCATTATGAGCATGGTTATGGTTTCTAAGTCCTTATTAATTTTTTTTCTCACTTTTCTGATATTTTGGAATAATCTAACCATTTTACCATGTATATTCTCTCTTATTGATTATTATATGTATCTGTTTCCTCAGATAAGAACTAAGGTTTTGGAGTCAAGAGGAGGGATATTGTCACTGGTTGGCCGCGGGGTGGAGATAGTATGGAAGCTAGGCCTTTATTGGTCTGCATTAGTTTATGATTATTTTGTTGGCCGTGATCAAGAAGTGGTTCCTTATCGTGCCAGCCAGCTGAGAAATCTTCTTTGTGATCTAGGGCCTTCTTTTATAAAAGCTGGACAGGTAGGTATTCTTTCCGATTGTTTCCTTCATTTCATGGGATTCATTTAATTTGGGTGCATGGACCTTCACCCCGTTAGGAATGCTTCTTTAACCATGAAAATCTGTCTTATAATATTATTCTATGATGTCCATTTTGTTTACTCACCTTCTTATGGAAGCATAAAATTGATGGGCAAACAATAAAAATTCTTTTGTTAATATTTCTGTGTAATTAATGTTGACCTATTTTGTTCTTGATTTTGAGATGGTCTAAACTTCTTTTAATGAATTTCTACAGCCTATGATGCATGACTGCTCTCTCTCATATATGTATATAAGTCAGGGTGTGTGTGTGTGGCGGGGGGGAGGGTGTAGTCATTATTGTCATTGAGCTGTTTACTTTCGCTTTTTATTGACCCTGAACTGGGGCTAATTCATAAACTTTTTCATAGAATTTACAGCATAGCACCAAAGAAAATTCCTTTTTTGCGTTACTAAAGAAACCTCCTTCCTGGTCTATTTGTATTCCTCTCCGTACATGGAGAGACTTATGCATTGTTTTTTGAATTCATGGATGAAAGATTTTCAGATTTCATAATTGGAAGCATGATCTACCCTGTCTAGTTGTCCTTAAGTTATTAAATTGATTAGCTTTATTTTCAACAATTTCAAATAGGTACTTGCAAATAGGCCAGATATCATAAGAGAAGATTACATGAATGAACTTTGCATTCTCCAAGATGATGTTCCACCTTTTCCCAACCAGGTACAATTTCATGTTTTCTGGTATTTTGTCCCAATAAATTTTAAACTGCAAATCGTTGACAATGATTTAGGTTGCTTTTGAAATCATAGAAGAGGAATTGGGACAACCTCTTGAAGCTGTTTTCAGAAAAATTTCTTCAGGGACAATAGCAGCTGCAAGTTTGGGTCAAGTTTATCGAGCTACTTTGAGTGCCTCTGGGGAGGATGTTGCTATTAAGGTTATATGATATTCATCTTGATTTGTAGCATAACGTATTGCCTGAGCAACTTCATTTTCAGCATCTTTTAGGATTAGTCCAGCTAGTGGTCATTATTCTCTACTTCTAAATTTTTAGCCTGTGCTTAAGAGTGCCATGTCCAACCTTCTTGTTCTCAGCCAAAGGTTTCTGACTTAATTCACTTTACCGTTTCATGTGTTTGAGAATTATATTATAAAAGAACACCAAATGTTAGAACTATGCAACATTTCAAAGCAGTAATTATTTATTTACTTTTTGAGCTTGCAGGTGCAACGACCTGAAATAGAGCCCATTATATATAGGGATCTTTTTCTCTTCCGGACTCTAGCCTCATTCTTGAATGGCATCAGTTTGCAAAAGTTGGGTTGCAATGCGGAACTTATAGTGGATGAATTTGGCGAGAAGCTTTTGGAGGAGCTTGATTATACTTTGGTATTTTTCAGCACTTAATCTCATTAGAAGTCTGGACCATTAATTGGCATATCGATAGTTCTCAAAAGTTCTCGGTGACATGCAACATTGTTTGCACTCAGTTGCTATGTATATAAAAACTTACATCAAGTACTTTATATGCTGTTAGGTAATTAAAATTTTTCTTTTTTTTATTTTTTTTTCCTTTAGGAAGCTCGTAATATTGAAGATTTCCTTGAAAACTTCAAAGGTGATCCTACTGTTAAGATTCCTGGGGTTTATAGACAGCTTTCTGGTTCAAGGGTTCTGGTTATGGAATGGATTGATGGAATTCGGTGCACTGATCCTGAGGTTTCACCGATAACATGTCTACCATTACTGTTGTTTCATTTTGTTGTTACTGACAATATGGACTTCATGAAAATTAGGGTATCAAGGAGGCAGGAATCGATGTAGATGGATTCTTGACCGTTGGAGTAAGTGCCGCCTTGCGACAATTATTGGAATTTGGTTTGTTTCATGGTGATCCGCACCCGGGGAACATCTTTGCTATGCGTGATGGAAGAATAGCCTATGTAGACTTTGGGAATGTTGCTGTGCTTAGTCAGGTAAAGTGGTTTCCTTTCTTTCACTTAGTTGAAATTTCAATAACTGCTACTTCTTATCTTGTCTAATTGTAATAGTACCTCCATCCCACAATATAAGTCATTAGCTGTCATTTTACATAGATTAAAAACTCTTAACTGTAGCTATGTTATGTCAAAAATGCCTATTTTCTCTCTCATTAATAAGTACAATTGAATAATAAAAGATTCAAAGATGTATCTTTTTGATGTGGAATTGATTTTTAATGAACCCAAATAGGTAATTAACAAGCACAATTTCTCACAAGATATCAACTTTTACAATTTTCAAATTTTTTTTGGAATTTTCGATTTCGAAATTTTTTTCAATCTCATTTGTCTTTTGACAAATAATCAGGAGCTTTTGCTTAGAATATGTTTCTAGGGTTCAAGAACCACAACAACAACTCAAGAAACCAAAGAAACAATGAAAAGATGGAATCTTGTTTTCCAAGAAATTCAAGAAATCCAAGAAACAATAAAATTTAAAATCTTTTTGTATTTTTATGTAGAAGAAACAAAGAATGATACAAAGAAGAACAAGAAACAAATAAAAGATATGATTTTTTTTTAATTTTTTGAAGAAATAATAACAAGGAAACAAACGAAGAAAACAAAGAACACAAAGATAGTAAACCTGTAATGGAACCTTAGGCTCTAATACCAAAACTGATGTGAACCTAGCTCTTGATAAGTTAGACCCAACACGAGTATGAAATTTTACCCTAGACAATTATGAGGTTTTGATGCTTGAATGTATATTGACCCGATGCTGTTTTTCATGCGTGAATCAATATCGCCAATGGGTGACGCCACAAACAACCCAAGCTAGTTGAATGATAAGTCAAGAATTCTAAGAAGAATCAAGGAAGACAAAGAAATCTCGCAAATCTCAAACTGTATTCAATAATAATCTGTTGTTCTTAGTCTTACGATAGTCCTATTTATAATAACAATATAATAACAAAAGATACCTAATCAACATAAGTTACCTAATAATTTTCTAACAAGTATTTAAAAAGTATTCCAAGAGTCCCTAATTGGAATAAACTACTAAGCCAAATTTAGAATTCTAATTTGACAAGTATTTGAAAAGTATTCCAAGAGTCCTAATTGGAATAAACTACTAAACATGAATTAGAATTCTATTCTGATAAGCAGTTGAAAAGTATTTTAAGAATCCTAATTGAATTTCTCTTCCATCTGTGGTCAAATAGGTTTGACTAGATGATCGATGTTGAAATTAATCCCGAGTTACATTCATTTTGCTCCAAAATCGTCCAACAAGCTTTCTTTGTCTAAAACAATGTTTTAATAACTTGATTTCCTTCTTTTGAATGCATTGGAGTCTCTAAATGAAGATCTTCTACACTTTCTAGGAAGAATCGAATTATCAATTTCTTTAACTCATTTATCCTTGAACTTATGGTTGGATCTTTAGGGGTTCGCCATAACGTCTAGTGCTTATTTGATCTCCATTAGAGGGAGTACTAAGCTTCTGTGCCTCCTATTCATCTTCTTAATCACATAAAGGCATCTTTCTTATTCTTTAGATTTCTGATATATCCAACTTGTGCAATTGAAGAGAATATGTAAAACCACTTCATTAGCGAAGTAAGTATGTAAGATTGCTTTATTTATTATATTAAATAAACAATATAAGGTAGTAATAATATTGAAGATTGAATTTAGAAATTGGATAAGCTGTACTCTTATTGTAAACGTTCTTTTTAAAGAACATCAGAAGGCTGTTTTCATCATGAACTTTACTTTTTGAGTCTTGAACATGTAAATATTAGGCTTAGAATGATTCATCCCTTTTATAAATAGAAATATTGTGAAAGGAAAATGTGACTAAATGTTAAACATTTAATATTGAAAAACATCTAGAACATAAAATGTTTATTTGTTTAACATCTAGAACATGTAGTGTACCATGCTTTGGAAAAAGGTTCTATTATGTGCTAGTTCTGTGCCGTGAACCTGTCTCATGTCTGGTTCCACGCTTCTAACAATATTGTGGTTGCTTCATACAAGTGTTCGTAAGGTTGTATATGCTGACTATCTCTAAAGCCAGGTATGCTTATATAAATTTCGATTCAATCTTTTTTTTTTTTGTTTAGGTAGTACTAATTTTTCGTTTGGTTTGGTGGAACAAGTCCCTGTGTGTGTGCATGTTTGCTGACGCGTTTTGTGGTTTCCCTGCCAATATTTTATACTTTCTGTATCTTAAAGATTTTCTTATCATTTTTTTGTAAATATTCGATAATCTGATGGCAAATTTGTATTTAGATTTCGGTTTTCTTTTACATTTATTGTATTTTATTTTCTTGCATCTCTTCCCATCAATTATTTTGTCCTCTTCTCAAGAAATGCTTGGGATCATATAGTCTAATTTCTTTCCTATTTGTTTATTCTCTCCCTTCTTATATGTTTCCATTGCATTACTCTTGTACAGGAGTTATAGTATCTATTTTCTGGTTGTCCTTTTACTGGGGGTTGCTTTCCAACTTCTGAACTATTTCTCATGGAGGGTCTCTCTTGATCCTAAGTTATCACTTGTTTCTAGAAACTAGAATCTCAATCCTGTTTCAGAGGATCAGTATTAACTTCTTTATATAGATGCCAATAAATTTATTCCACTAAGGAACGTTACATCACATATTACTTTCCATGAAACCTTTATTCCTATCAGTTTGTACATAATTTTCAATGCTATTAACACTGTATTATTAGTTTTAATGTAATTCTTAAAATGCCCAAAGTAATGATAAAAATATGTTTCTTCAACATATGTCTGTAATGAGTTCCGAAACCCCTGATACTTAGGTCTTGTATATCTTTTCAGATTTCTAATTGTTTGGGAAGTATGTTTGTTTGGTTGTTCCCATCAATGCTCAAAACATTCTCTATGGATTTTCAACTCTTAGTATTTATGAAATATAGTGAAGGGTACTCTTGGTGTTTTGTCATTCGTTTCTGCTTTCTGCAAAGTTGAACCCAACTCATAGTTTTTATGAAGTAGAAATAACACTTTCTAGTGAAGGGTACTCTTGGTGTTTTTTTTATTCATTTCTGCTTTATGCAAAGTCAGCTATTTTCTGTAACAATATTTGCCAGAGACAGAGAAGTGTGAGGTTTGCTTATTAATGATATTCTTTTGCAGCAAAACAAACAAATTTTGATAGACGCTGTTGTCCATGCTGTAAATGAAGATTATAATGAGATGGCAAATGACTTCACCAGGCTTGGTTTTCTGGCAAGTGGAACTGATGTGACTCCTATTGTTCCAGCACTTGAAGCAATTTGGCAAAACTCTCTTGAAAAAGGGCTTGCTGACTTCAATTTCAGAAGTGTTACTGGTACATTATTTCTTCCGTTGTCCCTTGAATGGTTTTTCTGTTTCCATGTTCTCTTTTGTCTTCATATTATTCTTTTTCTTCATCTTGACTGTTGCTAGTCTAAATTTTTTCCTTAAAATGTCTGTGCATCCCTGTAGGTGCTTGGCAAACGTCTGACCTGTGGGAGATCATAACAATTGTTTTACATTTTTACCTAATTCCTATAATGAAGACCAAGGATTCATGTGAATAATCTGTCACAAACCTGGGTGCAATTGAAACGTTTTCAATGCCATTTGCTTGTGAAGAAGGATGTTGAATGATGCCTAAGCTTTTTATTTACATTATGTTGGTGGTTTCCCAGCATCATCCTTCTAACTTTCTAGAAATGCCAAACCCTAGTTAAAAATTCAGAACCAAATAGTAGGTTGCACTTATGAAGTGCACAGAATGGATGTCTAAGTATAGTCAATGTTGTCTCAGGATATGAAAGCATGTTTTTATTGTTATTAGAGGGTATTTATGTACTCATAATTGTATGATATCTCTCTATATGGTGTGTGTCTATTCTCCCAAAGATTTTCAAGAGAAATCTGATATTGAGTTTTATCTCTGCGTAGTCATAACGTGTTGTTAGTGGCAGAGTTGTTAAATTTTCGCCATGGTGGTTAATGGAAATCAGAAGAATAAATGCCATGTAGGGTTCTGTCGCCTGCCGGAAATCCATGGTGGCATGGTGTTTTATGGCTTCTACAGCTACCTTAATTACGCAAAATTGCATATATACCCTTCTTTAAATTGAGTGGGTATATTTTTATTTTGATGTATTCATAAATTGACTCTTTGGAAGACAAAAAATCCTACCAATTAGACTGAATTAATCCCAAGTACACTTTGCCACTGCTGTTGCTACCTCCACTCTCTCTTTAGATTTCTTAAAGTTTTTTTTTTCCTACTTAATTCTTCCCTCCTATACTCTATCCTCCCTTCTTCCTCCCTCCTTCCTCCTTCATTTCTTCTGCTGATTTTTCTTTTTTGGACTTTCTCCTTTTCTCTTCTACTGCTGAATGTTTTTTTTCCTTGCCATCTCATTTGCCTTTTTTTCTTTTGGAATTTATCAATTTTTTTCCTTCCCTAATGATTTATTTCACAGATTTCTGGATCTTTTTTTCTTAAAAAAATAAAAAAATTCTGCACTGTCTGCTAATGTTCAACGAAATATTTTCTAATCTTATTTTTCTTAAGCAATGATAGAAAATTTTCACTTGAAATCTTTATAATTATGCATATTGTTATTTTATATGAATTATCATGGATCTGTTTTATTATGATTCAATGTTATATTTCAATTTTTTTTATTAGCCACCATCTAACCGCTCTCGGTCATTTGCAATGGCGGTTTTTTTTGGCAAACCGCTGTGGACCGCCATTCCCGATTGACGACTATAGTCAGTGGTCTGTTTTGCGCTTTCATCTTATGCTAGATTGAAAAGATTAGAAGGTTTATCTGTCTCTGCCTGTTCTTCTGTGTAATTTATCTCCTTTGAATTTTAATTGCCAATTATTTCTATATTTTTAAGTCACTATCTTGTTTCATTGAAATTAGATTTTGCATAGTGGGACGGTATTTTACATGATTTTGCTACAAATACTATGTAATTTGTTTTGTTGTGGATAATTTTTTAAAAACATTTACTTGCTACTTTACAGGAAAATTTAATCAACTAGTTTATAACTACCCTATCCGCATTCCGGAGAGATTTTCCCTTGTTATCCGTTCATTATTGACACAAGAAGGAATTTGTTTGACTCTCAAGCCAGATTTCAAGTTTCTTGAGGTGAGGTGCTTTCCTTTTATCTTAGATCTTACAGCTAGAATAAGTTTACAATGCTTTTTTCTTCTGCTCATGCAAAAATTCCTTCATCATTTTTAATTTCCTTTTGACCAAATTCTGGGAAAGAGGTTTATTGAAGCATTAAGTTTCAACATTACGACCAGATTGGCAGAATCTATCACATTCTTAGCATTTGAACTTTTGCCACTACTGAAGCAGTATGATACCTGTACTTGACTATCGATGTTTCTAGATGAGGCATATAATGCAGTTGAAGGCAATGTAAGATAAAAAGAAGTTTACTTTTTAGAAATCTAATTGGTTCTTTCTGTTGGTTGTACCCAAATTCTAATTGGTTCTTTCTGTTGGTTCTTTGTATTAGTATATTTTAAGTTGATAATTTAATATTCATTGGACATACTATCAATGCGAAGGAGGCGAGGATTGAAATTAAAGAATGATAGACATAAACCCCTACCGTGAAATGAGTTGTGAATAAAAAAATATCAGGAAGTGAGTTATCCTTTTTTATTCTTCTTTTTTTTTTATTTATTTACCCACTTGCTATGGTTCAAATTTTTTTATGCTTCTCAAATGGCTTGCAAAGAATATTAGTATGAGTGGTAGATGACCTGTTTGTTGTAGAAATTGAGTATGATTATTGTTACAAAACATTTTTCATGGAAAATGGCTTATTTGGTCCTTCAGATGTGGAATCAGTTAATGTTATGGTCCTTAATATTTTTTATGCTTTTATAGTGCAATATATTCATAAGCTGACAGGTCTCAACTCCTAACCACTTGGGGCCAACTCAAGTGGCCACCTGATGTTACTCCCAATGAGGAGGTCAGTGGGTCGAGTCCAGTTAGATGTATATTGGATAGACTTTTTAAAAAAAAAATGGTGTCAGCTGTCCTTTCCAGCTTGAGGTTTGCCCAAAAACTAGCCATAAGCACAATATTGCATCCTGATGGATAAAAAATTTGCCCTAATGTATTACAGGCTTGGAATGTGATAGTTTTTACTGGAACTCACACAAGAAAGGGTGTTTGGTACCTTGTGGCAGCTTTTGAATTCATTCAGGACAAAAGACTGATTAAGAGTAGGTCATAAAGTAATACTGTGTGGATAGGGATCTGAGAATAGTGAAATAGAAATTTTGCTCTGATCTATTAATTTGATGTGGCCGACATGTCTAGCCCAATTTTTCACTTGGGAGAAACAATAACAAAAATGAAATTCCTATTGACTTCTTAATGATCATGGGAAATGTCAACGGTTATCAGGTTGTGGTTGTATCGTTACATAAAAAGACCAGTAGCCTCAAGAAACATCAAAACTGCACCGGAAATTAATGAGGGGCCTGTACCAATTTCTCTTGTTCAAGTGTTGGAGATTGTGCGGTTGAGGTTAGAATATTAGTCTCAAATTTGATACCAAGGACCCACTTTCCTGAGATAATACCAAGGTTTATAGTCAGTTTTACCATTGCATTCACCTTCCTGAGTGACAATTTAATGTCCCTATAAGTAACCATATCTGGTCAAAATTGAACTATGATTGGAGTTTTGTTTCTCAATAAAGTGGATAAATCTTTTAGCTTTCTGGTCATTCTCTTCATCATTGGAGAAATATTTGCTTAATGTGTCACAGGCTGTAAACTTCTTATTAGTCAGCAATCTAATTTATGACATTGAGGATAATATCATGTCTGGATGAAAAGCATAAGGTGTCTTTTTCTATATACTCTCAAATACTTCAGTCTCTTTTGATTTAATACAAAAATTAAAGAGTACTTTTGACTTCCAAGAAATTACCATCATGGTGGCTGTGAGTTAGTGGAATGTAAATGTTAAAGGAGGTTTTTAGTGGAGTTATCGGTTAAAAAGTGTTTATTTTAAAAAAGGTGGTCTTTCAGTTCTCGTAAGGAGTAATAAATTGTTAAATAAACAACTAGATTATCAGAGTATTTTGAATACTCTGATAAAATATCTACCTTCTGGAAGGTTGAATAAATTTAAAAATTTTGGACACACGGATGAATATATTTTCTCGAACTCAAGAGCATACTGGAATGAATTTGGCAGGATATAATGTGAACTAATAATTTTGTTGAGAAATATCCAGTTCTTGTAAACTTTAGAAGGTGGATAACGGAGGGATATTGAAGACTAATGCATAATGTAGTGGTTGGGAATGATATTCTTGAATAAGATGTTAATCTGAGAAGTTTTAAGGAAAGACAGGATGGGAGCAGTTTAATTTACTACCCTTTGCTCCATATCAATAGTCATGTTTGAAGATTTTGTTTGTTCCAAATTATTTTTCTTGTTTATTATTATTATTATTATTATTTTCCAATGTTACCTCTATTTTCTGTTGGTATGTATTAACTGAGTCTATTATTTTCCAAGGTCCAGCATAGGCAATGGAACTAGGTGTGCTTGAATATAGACTATGCAATGGGTCGGTCAGACATACTTTTCATGCATATCAAAGAGACAAGAAGAGAAAACCACAATCAAATTAGACATTTAGACATTCTATTTTTATCATCTTAGAATTATTTGTCTTATTGGGGTTGATTTGACTTGACAATTCTTAGGCTTCCTTTTCTACTGACTGTTGTCACAAGATTCTCGTTGCATTTGTATATTGAGTATTTTATTGTAGGTTGCCTATCCATATGTTGCAAAGCGCCTGCTAACCGATCCAAACCCAGCTTTACGAGAGCGCCTTATACAGGTTGGTCTAATATATGAAGTTTACCAATAATTCTGCCAGCTTTCTCCGTTCTGTATCATAGCATAGTAACTGATAAATGTATCTTACCATATATGTGTTTATGCTTTTTCTTTGTGATCGCATAATATTCTGTTAGGAACTTGTGCTTTGAAATCTATCTTGGCATTGCACAATAGGAATGCTTCTCAAAACTCTCAACTGTATAAACGATTCTGTTTTCCCCCTAATGGTATATTTCATACAGTGGGAACTGGGAAATCATGACAGTATATTCTAGAAATTTCAAAAAAACAGACTTAGATCTGTTAATTCATGCTAAGATAGTTACAAATGGTTTTAGATCTAGTAATTTGTTTTGGTACTTCTTAACTTCAGTAGTGATCTATCTCTCATTATTTTTACATTTATGTTTTTTAATGGGAAAACAGGAACAGACCTGGGAAGAAAAGTGTACTGCATTCAGTTAAAATAAATCCATCCTGTGGTTGGGTGAAGGAAATTTCAAAACTGGCAATTTGTTCAAGATTGTTAATTATTTAGGTATTTCCTTATGAGGGGATGGTCAGAAAACTTGGTACCATAACAATAAAAATGGAGCTAACCATTGATTTTCAACCAGTTTGTTGGTTTAGTATTCCGCTGGGGTCACAAACAAGGGAATCATTGGTGTTGAATTATAAGTCCTTGTCTCACCCATTTCTCAGAATTGGGAATCAGTGTAGGATGAGCAGAAGCTTCTATTTGCAGAGTACAGCTATTAAACATGTATTTCCGCTTGTTCTTTTGATTTCATAGGTTCTGTTTAAGGATGGTGTATTTCAGTGGAAACGGCTTGAGAACCTCATCATTCTAGCTAAAGAGAATGTATCAAGGATGAGCAGGAACCCTGCATTGCAAGGAGAGGAAATGTATGTATATTTTTGTTATGACTTGTTCCTAACAATTTTTTTTTCAAGTTGAATAAATGAATAATCATTCTTAAAATTTCTCCATGTTTTTGAATTTTCTTTTAAATAGAATCAGAATGGGTTCCAGACAGTGGCAAGTTGAAAGAAAACTGGATCTTACTGACACAATCAAGGATGGAGCTCGACTTTTCCTACTTGATGAAGGCATTCGCAGACAGCTATTACTTGCCCTAACTGAAGATTGCAAGCTCCACATTCAGGAGGTATGCAGTGCTTTGACAATTTTTTTAGATTTATCAAGTCCACTGAGAGATTACTGAAATTTGATAAGAACACTTTTGTAGCTAGTTGATGTGTACAGATTGCTAGACGACCAAATAGATGTACCATCAGTTGCTCTAGAAGTTGCAAGAGGTAACAATTTGACATCTTAAAAAAAAAAAAAACACTGTTACCTTTATTCTTTAACCTCGTCTAAGAAACGTTCTACTCCTGCAGATTTACCTTCAGTTGCTCGAGATGTTATACTCTCTTGGAGTGCGGCTGTCTTGTCTGATTCATAATCCCGCGCACCATATCATATTTACTTTCTTACTTCCCTTTGGTATATAGGATGTAAATAGATGTTTTACATGATTTCATGCTTTATTGTCAAATCAAGTAATTTATTCCTTACCGTATATATCTTTTGTGTTAATTTGAACTTTTATTGCTTTAGAAAGATGTACATACAGTCAACAGATACAAAGAAATCCAGAGGTCAAAACCTTTATAAACAAAACGAACCTCGTACATCTCACTCCCTCCCTCTTGTCATCAATAAATCTAATCATCTTTGAAAGTATATCAAGCAACTCATTATGCATTCTGATATAATATGAGGTGATTTGGTATTTAACCTTTTCAAAAGTTGTTCATCTACAGCAAAATCAACTGAAGCATGAAGGGGTATGCCATTCAGAATTTGACCAGAAAGCACCCAACAATTCAGATGGGGACCTGATCAAAGATAAAACTAAGAACACTTCGGGTGGTTAGGCAGAGCTATTACCCATTGCAGATCCCTATAATGAAGAAGATTTAATCCTTCGTCCATGAGCATAATGAAACAGGTTGTTGCATACTACACGTAAATCAGCCTCCACGAACCAAAAATAACCTTTAATTTACAAAACTATTTTGCCATAATGCTAAATTTCTAAATTTGTTGTCATAATCGTCCATTAAAATGGACATTAATTTCTCAACATCCAAAATATTTTTGTTTTTCTAGGTGCTTCTAATCAATTGTAAATCTACATTTTATATCTGAAATATTTGATACGGCATGAGAATTCAATAAGCCACTATTTGGTATTCTTAGGTACCAAGCGAAAGAAAGAAAGAAGCAACGAGATTATTCCTGCAAGAATATGAGGGGGAGGGGTTTCGCCTCGGAAATTCTGATGCTTAAGTTAGTAAAGTTTGTCGAAGATAATTTATAACATATACTGGAGGAAGAAATTTAAGGTTACCTCAAAGAGCACTAAACCTTTCTACTTATAGGAAGCAGATGGGGGTATTCTGGTTATTTTCGCAAATACCCCATGTGATTTAGTCATGTGATTTAGTCAGTGAGACATGCTTCCCTGTTGGCAAGACTGAGTTGGTACCTGATTTTCTGGCAGTGAGGATGGCGGTTATAACCCTATTAGCCCCCAAAGTGTCATTTACTACGGGAATACATTTAATGGATTCTCACATGCATTTAATGCTTGTACTGTATGCAAACATGTCTTGCAGGATAGGGATAGCGGTGAAGAGACCTGTCCACATCTAGTGGAGGCGGGATATAGGATTTGTAAGCATTATAACATAATCATCCCTAACTCACTCAAATCTCTTATTGGACCTGTGACGCAAACGACAGCGATGGCCTAATGGATCCAGTGAACGCGAGGGTTTGTGCGTTCTTGACTTCAAAGCAAACCCAATTAGAGGAGATTTACCTTCTTCAGTAGCCCCTAACACATCTTGCTCGAATTTCGGCCAGATGCATCATTCTTTTTAACCCTGTCAGGATTGTCGCTTGTGAGATTAAAATTTTGCCGCTCCTTTAGAAAATTCAAAATCCCCATTGCCGCCATTAGGTGGTTATGTCTAATCAACCGTCAAAAGCATACTTCCCTATTAATGTAGATCATCTAGAGGAAGTGTTTGATTGGCTGGGACATATTGAGTTCCTCGGCTGACAGTGTTTTAGGAACATTAATGATGTCTTTTTGAGACTCACAGAAATCTTTTCCTATAAAATTGTTTTGTGTTTGATGTGTTTTGCGACTCACAGAATCTTTTCCTATATTCGCTGATGCAAATCTTTTCACAGAAATCGTTCTACCCTTTTAGCTCCGGAGTTTCTTGGTGTTTATCGATTGTAGAACGATTTGCATCAGCGAATATTTCTTGGGCTTCTTTCATTCTTCCTCATTCGTAGTTGTTTTTGTAGGGGTTCTGTTTCATCTGCATCTCTACTAGGGATACCGGTGTCTTCAAGTGTCCTTTAGGGAGATTTGCTTTGTCCATTCGAAGTTCTATCACACACATTCCACCTTTGAAAAAGGTACCACCCTATTCCCCTTCCATCTGATTGCCCTTTTCATTTTCTTTTCTTGATCTCTTCTGTCAAACCAAAGATTTTGTTCGGGCATCCATGTTGTGGCTATAAGAGTTTGCTATCAGGATGCCAGATCTAAATGTATAAGAGTGGACTCCGTCAGGCCATCTATTTAAGTCTGTGAAGGTCAGGGCCCATGCTGTGATGAGGGGGAATGGGAATGAAATGGTGTTGAGGGAGACACCGTTGATGAACTCTTAACTGTGCGGGATCTGATCCTTGAGCCCACAATCCCTACGATAGAATTTCTAGATTTGAGTCATCTAAGATATTATTTGCGAGAAAGAAAGAGGAATGATATTATTTAGTCTTTTGCAGAATCTGGTGAGATGGCAATAAAGCTTGTCGGAGCTTGATGTGATTCATGCAAAGGAAACCATCTTCATCAACATTACACAACACATTAAAACTTACTCAAGATTTCATCCAAGATTATGGTTAGTTCATTGACCTATGTTGGCTTGCAACATCAACCAATGACTTGATTTGGAA
>JAWZTD010000109.1:5370398-5386089 GCA_035221335.1 Echites panduratus
TTAGTACACATTATAAATATGGTAGATAAAACACTGAGAAACAAAGACTAAGTGAAAGTAAAATATATGCACAAGAAGGGAGCAGAAATATCTAATGTTGGGGTAGACATTTGTAAACATGCTAGATGTCAGGAGCAAGGTCATCATCTAGAATCACATGATTCAGCCGAGAACGTGACCTAATGATCTAGAAATGTCAACAAGCTGCTCCATTAAATAAGATGATGGCTGAAGGTGTGATATCGTGGTCTGCTTTGAACATCTCTACCAAGCTAGAAAAAACTCATCCAATGTTGTAGGTCACCAACTGTTATTACATATGAAGGATCATGTTGAGCACTACTAGAAGTGTGCTTAGAAGCAGACCTCTAAGTAGGGTGCTGCACAAGTGAGGGTGACACTCTCCGATACCATGTCAAATACACACGATCTGTATCTAGACTGACTCTGACGACCATCTAGGGTCCTTCAGGTAGATACATGAGAACCAAGTGCGGCGCCCAGTTCCTCTAATTGTTTGAAACCAAGTTCAACAATGCTCTCTTCTCTAATGTTAAAAGCCCTCTTACATGCCACATCATCTAACGTCTAACGTGACAGTCATCTCTCCCCAGGGCATATGAAATGTGTTACTCTTCGCATGTCACCACTCCACAAATACCGAGACTAACACTCTATCCACGTATCGATAGAACACCTCGTGAGCGGAGCTAGGCCACTGGTTTCGAGAAGCGTATGAAACCTCATCTTGTACTGTCTATCTCACTGGATATCCTATTTCACAAGGTGCTCGTGGTGATGTATGCACTTCAAAGGATCCCTTTCCTTCATTTGATGTTTCATGAAAAGTTAATCAACTGTCTTAGACACAAACGATATCCATATCATCACAATTAGGAAAAATGTATTGTTACTTTTTCGTCCCAAATATATCTTGCAATGTGGGAAGCATATTGGCTAAGCAACGACCCATCTTTTGGGCCTCCAGGAAAAGGTGTAGCTACAAAATCTCCTCCTCCACAGCTATATCATCGATAGTTGCATCTACTTCAGCTTGTAGAGGAATATCGTTTTCTGAAGCTCTACATGGGGATATGAGTAGATGTCATCGTAGTGTGCGTCAGGTAGATCAAGATCCTCCACTAGGTGTGCAGAAGATGAAGCTTGCTCAGCTGCATCATGCGTAACACAATTAGATATCGTAGGTGCTTCCCTATCTATCCTTGGTGCTCTACACACGATCCAATAAAACAATAAAACAGCTTACTCATATAAGTTATTATGCATAAAATAAAATAAACAAGAAGTACATGAATGTTAAGGAAAAGTGCCTTATTTAGAAGCATTACGAGAACATAGATGGTGATGATGGATTTTAAAATTGATGACTCTAATCTAACGTAGGAAACAATACATAAAATAATAATCATAAGAATTAAAAGGAAAAGAATAACTACACTTGAATTAATCTATCTTCCTAGAAAGGTGATAAAACTGCATAATTGGAATTTAATAACATAAAAGTAGAAAAGAAAGCCATTATATTGAACGATTGACCCTATATATAAACTGGTATTCTTATATATAAATTTTTACATTGTTGCATTCACATCTAAATAGGACAGGCATGCATTGAGAAGAATTTAAAAAGGGTTTTATGTATTTATAAATAAATTCATCTGCTAAAGGAAAGTTGGTAATGTCTCGATTCGTTTTAAAATGTCAACTAAATAATTCACATCTATTATTCGTTTTAAAATTTGAACTGAATATTTGTTTTAACCACCATTCATTGTCTTGATGAGAAGGAGAATCCCATTTCTTTTTACTTACAGATGATCATAGTTGAGTGTGTTTTAATAAAGGGTTGTGTTGATATCAAAATTAGTAATGCAAACATCGTACCCTTTTTTTAAATAGAATTTTTAGGCCTCATCAAATAAACCAATTTATGGAAGGGTGAGGCTGTTCACACATCTAAATACTATGAACACACAACAAATTATAAATACACATCTGATTTTTATTTAAACAGAACCCCAAAATCTCAAAAATCTCCCCACCCCATTTTTTAATTTGACACAACCCACAAATGGATTGATTTTCACACAACTATCAAACAAAACACTCCCTTTCTTTTCTCCCTCAGCCGGCACATTCTTCTCACAACAACCAACTATTTCTTTTCTTCCTCAGCCACGATAGGTCGCTTCTCCCGTCTTCATTCCGCCAACTCCATCCATCATCTTGCTTCTACTGCCGCAACCTTCTTCCACCTCCGAGGGGAAAGCTAGAAGGTGGCTGACGCCAAGCTCCAATTCCAACCGACAACCAAATTCCAGTTTGGTTAGAATTTTTTAAAAAAATAAATTTGAAATATACTGAAAACTATTGTTGGGAGCATTGAATACTATTGTTAGGAGCATGGGTTTCACTGTCAATGGAAAATATTATTGTTGATGGAGGACGATGGGTTGAATTTTTGGCTAAAAATTATGATTGTTTACTAAGAAGGATGGGTTTAGTTGTTGTAAATGGAGATTGTTTGTTGAATTGTGGATTTGATTGAATGAAAATTCATGAATATTTTGAATGATTATAGTCCAAATTTCTGATTCAAATTGCAGTTTTTACTTGAATTAAACTTTATAATCAAATTCTTGGCTTTATACTCTATTCTTCTATTTTTGACAATCCTATTAACTTGGTGAAATTATTTGGTGAAAGTCCTTGTGCTACCAACAATTTCTATTTGAATTGAGGATTGACATAAATATATATGTTTATATACATATATATATATATATATATATATACACACAATCTATCACTCACTAAGGGAAAATTAGAATTGGACATGGAAAGGAAATTTAGGAATTAGGTCTTTGGAATTTTATTATAAAGTATGTTCTTGTTTTACTAGATAATGCACAATGTACTTAATTTAGGCAGGGAAGCTCCTACGGCATCCAATCATCGTAGACGTAAAGCATCTGAGCAAGCATCATCCTCTACATAAAATCCGGAGGATGTTGATATCCCTGGAGCTGACAATGATGCCATCGTCTCGAATCCCCAAGTGGAGTTAAGGGAGGATAACATTCCTCCTGAAGCTGAAGTAGACTCAGCCATAGATGAAATTTTTAAGGAAGAGGTTGGTCCATCAGCACCATTTCCTGGGGGCAAAGAAAATGGGTCATTGCTCAGTGAATACTCAGCTCATGTTGCAAGCTATGTTTGGGATGGGAAGGTTAGAATAAAACCTTCCTAGTTATGCTTCATTATATAACTTTAGTGGCTAACACTATTTACTAAGTCCTTGTTAAAATTTTAATGCAAGAAAGGGACCTTTTGAAGTGTATACATCACAACGAGCAGCTAGTAAAGCGGGATATTCAACAAGATCGACAGCACAAGACGAGATTTCGTACGCTTCTCGAGGCAAGCAGTTCGGCTCCATTGACGAAAAGTTTATATTGTTACGTTGACCTAGTGTTAGTCTGTGCCATTACGAAGCCATGGCATGTAGAGACTAACACTTTTCACATGCCATGGGGAGAGATGACCATTACACTGGATGATGTGTCATGCATATATCATCTCAGTATCTATGAGAGCAGTATGCATACCAATTGGGAAAACCATTTGAAGGGCGAGGTTTTACTTGTGAGGTTATTGGGGTGTACATTGGAGGAGGCCAGAGATGAGTTAAGGAAGAAGACTGGAGCATCCTCCATAAGATTGAAGTGGCTTAGAAGAGCGATTACAGTCAATTCGACAATATAGATAGTTCTTACATCTTCTATTTATTAGGCTATACTATCTTCTCAGATAAGACATGCACTCGAGTTAACTGCAACTTACTACAGTTATTAGCTAGCATTCATGATATACACAGATATGCTTGGGGTGCAGGAGTTTTAGCATATCTGTACATGCAATTAGGATATGGATGTCAGTGGTCATGCAAGCAGTTCAGTGGACCCATTTCCTTACTGCAGGCATGGATTTACGAGCACTTCAAGAATCAAAGGGTCGTTTGTGCTTCAGCGTATGAAATGCAAGAGCCCAGAGTTTTGATGTGGGATGCAAATCATGCCTTTGGAGGTACTCTTGATAGGTTGCAGGCAATCCAAGAGCAGTTAGATGCTATTGATTATCAAATGGTATGTTTACTCAAATCCTTATCAGCATTTATTTTTATGTTTATTTTTGTTTAGTTAATATTGGTGTTGATCTTGTGTTGCTTATCTTTGTCTTTGAAGATTGATTGGACTCCATATGAAGACCATCGACATCAACATCCACTGAATGATATCACCTTCTTCTGTGGAATATTATGCATTATGGAGTACTTCGAGGGATATCACCCTGATCGAGTACTGAGACAGTTTGGATTCATTCAGGAAATTCTTGGGCCGTGTGAGCTAGTCGCTTGCAAGTACATAAGAGGAAGTATGACCCCGGAGAAGAGAGCCTTGATAAACTTGGTTTCGGACAATTGGAGGAATTGGGGATTACACCTGGTGCCTATTCACTTATATGAAGGACCTCAGACCATCGTTATTGCTGGCTTAGATACAGAGCGTGGCTATATGACATGATATCGGAGAATGTCTCATTTGTATGTTCAGCCCCCTCCCTAAGATCTACTTCTTTACACGACTATGCTACTACTGGTCAGGATGTTTCATATGTGATAATGCCGGATGATTTGGAAGATTGGATGAGGTTTCTCTGTCTTGGTAGGGATGTTCAGAGTAGACCCTGGTATCACTCCAGACATCCATCATCCTATCTAATTGAACAGCTTTTAGACATAGCTGGATCACTAAATCATGTTCCTGACCCTAATCACTTCATTCCGGAGGATGACCTAGCTCCAAAGATCCAGCATGTCTATAGAGATCGATGGAGGGATTAGATACTTGTAATTTCAATTACTTAGTGTTTCAACATGTTTAATATTATAACATTCATGTTGTGTAATGATATTACAACCTAATTAATTTCCATCTTCTTGTATCTATTATTGTGACTATGTAATGTATTGTTTGTGAGGCTTGGTTGTCCATGTATTTTTTGGGGAATTCTGATTGCAGTGAAAGATTGATTTTCTGAAATATGAGACTTTGGAATTCTGATTGCACGAAAAGTGATTAGACTGAAAAAATTACATCCAGTCGGCCACTTGTTGCAAACAACATAGCCATGTAGTCCACTTCTTGCTGAATTTTGTCAATCTAGTTGGCTATATGTTGCTGACTGTATCAAAGAAAGTCAACCATAAGTGACCGAATAGGTTGAATATAGTCATTACCTTGTTACAGAATAAATTGAACTTAGTCATCGGCTTGTGGCCGAATATATTCCACCTAGTTATTACCTTGTTGCTGACATTATATATCATTGAAATTGTATTTTTAATACAAATTAGTTTATCTCCAAAATGTATATATAACTTCATTGTTTAAGATTAGACATATTTATAGAATCTATTGTTAATCCCAAGTTGCAATCGTAATTGATTCCTAACACTAAACAATAATTTTAAAACATGAATCTATCATCATGACTATATGATTTATTAATGTATATATAATGTACATAATATATTTACAGATAATGTATATATTATGTTCATATTGTATATAATATAATGTATATAGTATTTAGCAACATAGGGTAACGTAAAGATAATGTAACATAATCAATACATATTTATTATTAACATAATCTATATTTTATGTATAACTGTTACTTCACATATTATTTATTAGCAAAATTTCAGGTGCATTATATATAATGAATAAACCTTTGCAAAATAAAAGCTTGTACTACTTGGTTTAAAACTCAACATAATGTTAGTGATATAGAAGTTCCATTAACACAAATGTAACCCGAATTCCACGTACACAATGACCATCTAATTGGTAAGTTCATTTGATGAAGAAGAAAATGCTAAGTTCAAATTACATTACATATCACTATCGCTAGAGGTTAATTCGACTGTATCAGTGTCTTCTTGGTTAGTGCTAGACATCATATCGTAGTGGGCAATGCGCTCTGCATATTGGCTATCCCACCCTGCAACATCATATGAATGGAAATCGTACCAAGCTTTGTGAATCCGAGGTATAAAAGAATCCGGCTTCATGAACACCTTCACATATGGTTTCCGTTGGCAAAACCAATACCGATCTCATGCTGAAACAATGCAGCTCCAGAAGCTTGTCATAGAGGGCGGCAAGTCAAGCATATAGCATGAGAGAAGAAGCAAACTATACAATCATAAATAATTGCTATAACGAGGACAGTGTTGGGCAATATCATCCATCTATCAAATGGAGCAGTCGACTCAAAACAATCAAGAGATGTTCTTATTTCAGCCTACCAGTCACCAAAGATAGAGAAATATAGCTCGACATGAGCATCCATCTCATTATTGAGCTCCGATCAAACCCTTGCCCAGCCATCATCTCCGCACCCAACCAATCCAGTTACAGCATGAAACCCATAATGACCATCAGCACTGACATCCTCTATATGATTGATGCAAGGCTGTATCCATGTTGGGCATGCATCTAAGAACCTATGGCATCGAACACACCTGCCACGCTACGGAAGATGCTTCTTCTTCGTACCCAAAATCTTCGCAGCATCAAACCAAACCGGGTTACCTCCTACCAACGGATATGTGTCTTGAATAAGAAGCATCCCTTATTGAGAATCTACTAACTCAAATGCTAATGGATCCCTTTTGGTGCTTGTATCTATCTTGCTCTTCAGTCTACCAAGTGTCTTGACCTTCATTGTCGGCTCCTCTAAATGTGTGGTCTCAGGATTATAGGTTTCAGTAAGCTTTCTTAACATTATTCGCTACTCATGTTGACTTACTTTCTCAAGCTTACTCCGAAACTGTAACCAACCAGACTCTAAACCAATATCACCTTGGGAAACTAAAGGAGCATCATGTGTCGAAGGGTCGGTACTGACCATGATGGCCAACTTTTGCCAGTGAGAATAGGTCGTCCCTCAGCACGAATCTGAACTATATCATGAGCACATGGCAATCCGTGAGTTTTTCTAATAGAACACCCGCAATCCATTCAAAACTTGAACCCAGATATATCAGCTAACTTACACTCCTTCAAGATGATATCTACGGCAGCCACGGAAACAAACCCCTGCAATTCCTTGAAAACCTAGGGTCGGAAATGGTGTTGAACAACATGTTTGCTTTTCTCAAAAGAAGACTTGATCTAGTTGTGTTGCCACTCCAATAGTTGGTGTATCCTATTCCAACAACTCTCAAAAGTGCTTGAGAGGTGTTGAGATTCCTCTTCAATCTAGCATGTGTGCTCTCAACCCTACAAACAAATCAAACCACTAAAAAATGGAAGAATATCACATTATGATGTAGCAAAGTAATACTAAATTAATAACATAACACTAATTTTTAAATGTAAAGTAACGAACCTATTCGTTGTAGTGCAACCATAGTGTTAAAGTTGATCTGCCCATGCCGACACGAACCTATCCTTATACTCATCCAACCAAACTTTCTAAGACGAGAAGTCCATCTCAAATTGTCTAAGGTTACGGTAATATGAATCCCCTGTTTGCGTCAAGACAAGTGCATTCCATCTAGTAAGAAAGCTCTTCCACATACTTTCGTTGAAATACTTCTTGCACTTTGGTAGAACATTTCTTGAAATGTGCCACCTACATAACAAGAGTTGTGAAAAGGAAAATATTTCTGATATGGCATTCATTAGCCCTATCTCACGATCTGTGGTGATGACAAAAGGATAAAAGTTTTCTCTCATCAACTCCTTCAGTCTTAACAAAGCCCAACTATAGTTATCCTCATGTTCTGCACTCATATATCCATAAGCAACTGAAAAGGTTAAATCAGTTAATGTCACACCAACAACCTCGAACAGAGGGAAACCATACCTATTTGTCTTGTACGTGCAGTCCATAAGTAAAACGTTAGGAAAAGTATGCAACAATGCAACACTAGTGGGGTGAGCAAAGAACAAGTCTCGAACCTCATCGGTGTCACCATCACTCCTATGCCACCCGTAGTAACCATTCTCACTGAGCTTACTTAACAATTGCTGCACCTCTCCTTCACATGATATTTAGCCCGAGCATTGCAAATTGTCCTTATAATCGATGTGTTAGAAGGATCACGATGTTTGAATGATGATAAGATGTCCTTCGGTCTTGCCAAAGAAGCAGACATCTCAGCAACAATAGTCTCCTCGTAGGGTTGTAGTCGGTCAACGAATGAATGCCTTTCATAGTATTGCAATTCAGGATGGTTATGTGTGCCACATCTCACCTCCAAAACCCACAAATCATCATCACCAGATAATCATTTCCCTACTAGTGAAAAAGGATATTCACACTTCTTTGTCCCAACATTCTTATTTTCCATCTTACTATTGTCATTGAGTTTGGATTCTTCCCCTTCTACCTTCATCGATTTTCTGAATTTCCCTCCCCGTTCACATCCTAAGTATATTCTTGAAGTTTTCTTTGAATTGGGCGAAGTGGAATGGTGTGTAACTATGACAAATCCCATTTGTTTTCCCCGTTGTCTCACCCACGATACCAAAGATTCTTTATCCTGGAAATATTACCTATGAAATAGCAAATTAATTAACAAAATCTTCCATAAAATAACTTTTAAACTAATTATTATGGCACATACCTCAAAGTTTATAAAATGTATTGTATAATCAACCACTATAGATAGATCTTACTCTTCATTACTTCCTTTGTTAGAAATTATGGTCTACAAATAAATTTAAAGTGATTGTGAGATTCAAAAATGTATCTTCAGAAGATCAAATAATTTTTGGAAAAAATAGTCATGAAAGTCGGTCAGTTGATGATGACAAGGATTAACATGGTTTGCCAAAAGTTGCTAAAAAATCTTCAATTGAATGACAAAAACTTGATGAAAAATGAAAAAAATTCGGTATTAAACTAATGAATTTTATTTAGTGTGTCGGCTATAGACTGTCGAAATTGTTGATTATTTCTGTCAATTTTGTATCGAAAATTGTGATTATGCTCAGTTACTAATGGCTAACTCTATTGCCTAAAGGTCGGCATTGATTTGCTGACCTTTTGTGCCACCGAAAATACCTAACATTTAAAAAAAAAATTAAGAAATTTAAGGTTAAAACTTACCATCTAGCTTCATCTATCCATGTTGACTTATTATGAGCTTCTATTATCCTTTTATAATCCTTTATTACAAAAAATGATTGAATGTGGCTTTCTTCATCTTTGGTACACCTCCCTTTCATTGCACTGAAATGTTTAGCAAGTTTGTACTAATTGCTATCGAGGAGAAGTTATAGTTTCACATGGATTGTGTGTTCATCCTTTCATTTCTTTTTTTTTTAAAGGAAAAAGATAATTTAATCATTTCACAAAAAAGTGTAAAAAATTTAAATTGGGTTGTGTGTTGATAATATTAGATGTGTGAACATCCTCACACTTTGCGAAATTTTCCAACGCACTTTCTCTTTTCTCCTTTCTCCTTTCTCCTTTCTCATTTCTTGGTACCCTCCACTCCCTCTCCCTCATCTCTGCTCCCCGACCTCCAGTCCTCACAACAGTTCCTAAAACCCAAAAAGGAACAGTCAATAAGCTTGTTCCTTTGGTAAATCTGTAGAGGAAAAAAAGGAAAACCCTTTTTCTTTTCCAGATTTCCAGCCAAACAAAGCCATGTTTGGTGGTGGCAGCAGTGGAAGTAGCAGCGGGATCGGCGGAGGTGGAGGAGTTAGTGGTGGTGGAGGTAGACAACTCCATAATCGAGGTGGGTCATCATTCGCCCATCATCAACACCAGATGAACATGAACGTGCTACTGCCTCCAACCTCATTCCAGCAGCATTTGCTCAGCCCAACTGCTTCCCTTGGCGGCAGCGCCGGCGGCGGTGGATTTGGTTGTGATGATGATGATTTCCCGAAGCGGGACGAGCGAGTAGTGCAGTGGGGAAACCAAGAGACCAGAGAGTTTATAGCAATTCGAGGAGAGTTAGAAGCAGAGTTCACGGCAACGAAGAGGAATAAATCCTTGTGGGAAGTTGTGGCGGCAAAGATGAAGGATTTGGGATACCGTAGAACTCCTGATCAATGCAAATGCAAATGGAAAAACCTTGTCAATCGTTATAAGGTGCATCAATTATTATATTCTCTTCTTTCCTCTATTTGTTCAGTTTCTCATTTAGATGTAGATATGAGAATGTGTCTGGATAAGCAAAACATGCATTTGATCTTCCAGTTAATTGCTTCTTGTTTAAGTGGATTTCAATGTTTTTGGTGGATGAAAATTCAGTAAATTGGTGGAATGAGACAGCTAAAATTATAATGGAATTTACAATTATTAGCTTCTGATCAGTATCTCTTCTTAATGGAAATGTTAATTTTAGATGCTAATTAAGGGCATACCTTGAAGGAGAAGATTTAACATTCCGATTTCTCATTCTCTATTTGCATTAGTTTTGCTGCTTGCTTGCTTGCTTGCTTTCTTTCTTTCTTTTCGGTTTAGTGCTTTTGCTTATGGCGAGGAAGGTGGTGGGAGGAGAAGTTAATAGGGTTAGGTCATCTTGTTTTGAGGAAGGAATGACAGATTGAATTTGATTAGTTTAGGCTGTCTGTTTTTGCCCCTTGGTGTGTGGGTGGCGGTGGAATTTGGTTTACGTTGTCTTTTTTTCATTCCTGATGTGGAAAAAGTTAGAAGATGTAAGGTTGGTTGAATATGCTATTAATGTATTGAATTGTTGAATATGCTATTAATGTATTGAATTGACCTTTCGTTATTGGTCTACATAATAATTCATCTCAAGTTTTGATCTAGGGATTTCGTAGTCTCTTTGGTGTATTAGTTTAATTGATAGCTGTTTATTGAAAGTAATACTCTTCTTGCTAGAACTGCTTGGGAAAACTATCACCTTTCTTTCTAGGTTAGGTTACTTTAGTCAATGTGTGAGGTTTTGCAGATGGAGCTTCTCCATGATTAATAGTTATGGTTGGCTATGAATAAACTTTCGAGCAAGGCAGATTACTAAAAGTTTTCAAGTTCCTTTTTCCTGTTTAGTTGATGGTTTGATTATGTACAAGCTCGGAATAATTATTGTGTTTTCTCTTTGACTTTATTGCTGAATTTGCACACAGAAGAGAACAATGCAATTCTTACTTTTATATGGTTAGGTTGGTTAATCAATTGATGGTTGAGGTATTATCTAATTTTTTTCATCCAAACGACATACTTTTCCCAATCATTTTTTAAGTTGAAAGGTTAAATTGTTGTTTAGCTGGGTTGTAAGGGTTGAAACTTCTCCGGTAAGTTCTTGTGATGGTTGGACTAGCAATGTATTTTTATATATCATTCTGTAATAATAGTGATAGCTGGTTTGTTTTTCAACTGCTAAACATTGTAATTATTTGATGCCAATTGGCTGCTAATGCTAATGAGTTGTTGAACTGGGGAGCAGGAAGGAAAATAAAAAAGTTTACTATTCTCGGATTTCATAAGCACTTTAACTTACACACAATGTTGCCATGGTGAATTTTCCCTCAAATACTTTGAGGGTTCAATATCAATGGCATTTACTATTTATTTAAACGACAGGTCGTGAAATATGTTACCAATTTCTAAAATTCGTATGCGAACTAGAATCATTCACTTTATGCCACTGATTGAATTTGGTGAGGCTATACTTTTGTTTTGGATTTGTGGTCACGTGGAAATGAACATGTTATTCCCTATTAAATGGTTAATTCAGAGGGTGAATAAATGAATATTATCTGCAAATCTTCAAGTTGTTCAATAATTGGCTTGGCTTTGATATGAGCAACAGAAAAGAGTTGATTCATTTGAATATTGCTCTAATTATTTATTCCTTCATTTATATCAATTATTGCATGAAAAGGTATTTCAGAAACTGACACAAAACAGGAACAGGACCCAAAAATAGAACATGATAAGGCACAGAAGATCTTGATGACAAACAGACCTGAAGATTAACAGAAAAGAAACTGATCTTTTACATATCAAATGCACTCTATATTTCCAGTCTTCACTGACACAAGAAAAATGTGGCCGTTTGTGATAGAGTGGCTTACCTTGACTTTTCTCCTTAACTGCAGTTATTATCTTCAGTTTATCTTTGGTAGTTATTTGCAGTTGAATGTAATGTCTCCAGTTCACCTGTAGTTGCAGTAGAAATTTTTTGATCTATCCATTGGAAGTTCAATATAGGTGAATTGTGGAAAAAGGTTGATCGTTGGAGTAGATTAAGAAGTTAGATACATGACTTCCATTGGTTCTTTGGATTCAATGTGAGGCAAGGTTCTAGACAATTTGAATGGTTTAATAAAGTAAAAGCATTGGCAATTTCTGAACCTTGATTTTGTTGGAAGTGCTGTGACAAACTTTTGTGCAACTGTCAAAGAGATTTGATGAATTTTCTTCTGTCAATATGAGAGTCAATAAAGATGCCATACCGGATAGAAATATCAGTTTGATATTCATCAACTTTTCAGTGTTCATTGTTTTCTTTCTTTTTCCCCTTAATGGGAAGAAAATGTAGGCATCTTTTCCCTTTATCCTCTGGAGGCCATCGTGGTCAATGAGGACCTTTCCAGACTTGCTTTGCTTTTCTCTGTTCTCTTTACCTGTATTTTGAGATACTTGTAAAATGCTGAATAAAATCAGCCATTTGCAATAGAAAGTTTTAAATATCTTTGATTTGGAGCAGCAGCAGTAATGACTGTCTCTCCACTTTATATTATGCAGTTCTATTGTTTTCAAAAAAAGAACAGAAATGAATCATTTTTTATTAATTAATATCTCCTTGTCTGCAATGAGGCTGCAGGGTGCAGGTTAATATGACTGGTAGTAGAACTTGAAATTTTCTTATCTTTTATCATGGGACCATAAGAATTCTCTTAGCGTAAGGCTTTTGTCTGCCAAAAGTTGGGAGGATAACTCTTTTTTATGCGTATTGCTTGTAATCTAGAAGCGACCTCCTCAAAGAAGAAAATGGATGTCTTTTGTCCCAAATAAGGCAACCCATTGTAGTTTTTTGTCTTGAAGGTTCAATACACAACCCAAACCTCTTTGTGGCACCTCCTACGGGTATGGCTAATAAAATCACTTACATCTTAAATATGAAAACATTCAGCATATTGTGCATTTATCAAACTCAATTCCATTCTCATAAAAATATATATGTATGTATTATGTATATTGTTAAGTTGTTCAATTTCATAAACATTAGGTTCAGTTTTATTTTACATATTCACTGTTCTCTGGATAATAGTGGTGGATTTGTTGCTTTCGATCCATGTAGGGAAAGGAGATGGTTGATCAAGATAATGGTCATCAATTTCCCTTTTTTGATGAGCTGCATGCAGTGTTTACAGCTAAAGCAGATCATTTGCAGCAATTAGTGCATGAGTCTGAGGCTGGTCTGACACAGTCCAGGAAGAGGACTCGAAGAATTCATGGAGATGAATCCTCGGAGGACTTCTTTGAAGATATAGAAGATGACAATGACAGTGATGAGGACAAGTTGCAAGGTAGCTTTGCTCAGAAAAGAAAGGTTGAGAGAGAAAAACAACCACAGACTCTGGCCTTGGCAAAGTCTTCAAGGCAATCAATTAAAACTTATCCTGGAAATAATGGTAGTGTTCTTACCAGCATCCAGGAGATACTTCAGAATTTCTTGCAGCAACAGCAGAGGATTGAAATGCAGTGGAAAGAGTCCATGGAAAAAAATGCAAGGGAGAGGGAGCAGTTTGAGCAGGAATGGCGGCAGACTATGGGAAATCTCCAAAAGGAGAGGATGATGCAGGAAGAGGCCTGGAGGAAGAGAGATGAAGAAAGAAGGGCAAGAGAAGAATCCCGAGCTGAGAGGAGGGATGCCCTGTTAACAACACTTTTGAAAAAACTGATCCAAGAGAACTGAGGGCAAAAAAAAAAAAAAAACATCGCCTCGTGTATACTCCTCGATACATCTGATATACATTCCATATAGATAGCCACCTTAAGAATCATTTTATACAATCTTGAAAGGGAGAAATCAAGAGAAGACAAAAAATCACATTAAAACAATCTAATTAATTATTCACATTAACTTTTTGTACAGTTCTTAGGAAGTTGTGATATGCTATTTGTGCTAACTTGTATAGGAAGTTGTACAATCTGGCCATGAGGGTTCTTTAGAGGTAGGGTTCCTGATGATGAACCTGATCATTTCCAGATGCTCATATTATGTTAGATTCTCCAACTTGTAAACATTTAGAATGCTGGAAATCAGATGCTATGAGCAATTCCTAACTTCGAGGTTAATTTGTATTTCCTCCTCCATTGTTGTGATTTGTCATCTTGTAATTGTCTCTCAACAGCAGAATAATAATAATAATAATAATAATGTGTTCAATAATATACTATACTGCCCTTTTCTTGCTTCTGACCTTTTTGCTTTTTCCAGTTTCCATGCGTATTCAGCTGTTAAATAGCTTGTTTATTCGCTGAGCGGGATGCAGATATATGACCATAAATGGAGAAAAAGGAGATTTACGTGGGAATTCTCAAATATATTGAAATATCATATTTCAAATATATTCATTTTTATTTAAAATTTTAAATCTATTCAATTTTAGAATTCAATTTTCTCTATATATTTAATTTCAATTTTAAATACATTAATTTAAAGATAAAATATTTAAAATTAAAGGAAACAATAAAAATATTATTATGCCCTCCTCAAAACCCATCTTCTTCCTTACAAAATTTCTTCTCTTCTTTTTCAAATTTCTTTCTCTTTCCCTCACTTCTCTCTTCGGTCGAGTCCGTTCCATCATCAGGCTAAGAACAAACGTCGATGTTGCTCCATCTCTTCAAGTTTTGTTCATTTAACAATAATCTTATCTTAAGAAAGTGTTTAGCTATTCGATTATTATAGATTAAAATGTCATTTTTCAACTATTTGATTTCTAATTTTTGAATTATTGGTTGATAGGTGTTATTGTGTTGTTGTGTGTTGGTGTATTCGTTGAATTGTGGATTTAATTAGAGAAGATGATCGGAGGAAGAAGATCGAGATTTTACAATGGAGGAACGGATCTTTCCTATATAGGCACGGACTGTCCCTCACAGGGACGGTTCGTCCATGTGATGAGACGGTTTGCCCCTCACATTGACAAACCTTTCCTGTGGAGGGACGATTTGTCCTCACAAGAACAATTTGAGTTTTTTTATTTTGACTTATTGTTTTCATAATTTTACTTATTTTAGGGTTATATAATTTAAATAATAAATGTAAAATTTATATTATTTATATTTATTAAGAGGTATTGGCTATTATAAATAAAAATGTTAGTTTTGAACTATTTGATTTTTGGGTTTTGGATTATTGGTTGATAAGTGTTATTGTGTTGGTGTATTGTTTGAATTGTAAGTTTGAACAGAGAAGATGATCAAACGAAAAAAAGATAATCATATTTGTTAATTTTACAATGGAGGGACACACTATCCCTGTAAGAGACAGATACAGTTTGATCTTTTTTTTTTTTTAAGAATTGTTTTTTTTAATTTTGTGCAATTTAAACAATAAATAGCATAATTTGAGTTGTGAGTTTGATTTGAGAAGATGATT
>JAWZTD010000109.1:5399822-5413012 GCA_035221335.1 Echites panduratus
GCTTCCCCCCCCCCCCCCCCGGCGGACGCTTTATTTCTGTTGAGTGTTTAATGGCGGTGATTGAAGGTTTGGGTGCTAGGGATTGTTCTAGTGGATTCTGGAGCTTGGTTGCTTGTGATTTTGTTAATGTTTTTACATTTTGATTATATTGGAGATGCACAACTTGCAGCTGCTATGTTGGAGCAATCGTCGCATTTGTCTTTGAATTTGGAAAAACAAAAAGGTTCAAACTTTCGAGGAATTAAAGCAAATCTTTGGGCGGACAGCATTCCAATATCAATTTTTCTTTTTTAGGGCTTGATTTTGGGGTTCAAGTTGGGAAGTGGAACGGTAAGCTTCTAGTAACATCTTTTTCTGGATGGCTATTTCAAGAAAACCGGAAGAAGAGAAGAAGCTAGAGCAAAACATAGGGAAAAAAAAAGAAAAAGAAGAAGGGTGCTTCATTGTTATAGATTTGTGTCTTTAATCAATGTCGTGTGAAATGATAACAGATTTTTTTTTTTTTTTCACATGATTTTAGATTTGTTGAAATCCATTTCTCCGTTCTTGCTTGTGAAAGTAAGGTTCTCCGTAATCTTAGCTTCAGCTCCTGGCTGCCAATAAGAGCATGTGAACTGAACTGTGACCTTTTTGCCCCGTTTATTCTCTTTTCATTGAGTATTTCCATTTAGTATAGGTAGACCCATAAAGAATGTGCTGAAGATGATAACCATTTTTGCTCTTTTTCTTTTGTTTCATTCTTGGTGTGTTTCTTAATAAGTAGATATTTTACTAGATTACATTGGGATGACAGCAGTCTATATACTTGGGGTATTGCATGACAAGCTTGTGCTAACATTGAATTCATAAAGACATCTGATTTACTCATACCCATTTAGGGATGTGGCTTCTTCTAGACATTTTTCAAAGAAATATTGCCAATTGAGCTTTCAGGAAAGCCCGAACTGGTATATGATCTTGTTTTGGTTTTCTGGAATCAAAGATAAGGATGGAACCATGGTGTTTGATGGTAGGACATCCTACATTGGAATGGATGCTACAGTGTGTCCGTTTGGAGCTCTACCATAGATAGCAAGGATAGTCTATCTGAAATTATTGTCGGGTTTTTCGTAATGTTACATAAATAAGGAGGATCTCTAATTTTCTAAAGAAATGTTCAATTCGTGCCTTGTTTTCAAGATCCATGCCTATTCAGGAAAAATCCGGGAAAAGAAAGCTATACAATGATGTTTTTATATTCTTTTAGTGGACGTGCTAATGCTGGAGCTATACAACTGTTCTTGATATGCCAGAAATTTGACCGATTCGGTCTTATCATATGAACCATTGTTATTTACCATGGGAATTTCTAGTTTACACTCAGCAACAGAATTTTTCCTTGACATGTTTATTGATATCTTGCTTGGAACTACTTGTAATTGGCAATATTAATTCTGTTGTTATGGACTCCAGAACTTGCATAGAAATTAAGCAGAACTAAATTTCCACACAAGAAAATGGTTTCCCCAGTCTGCTAGTTAGTGATTTTGCCTCTGCTGCTTCATGCATTTATGGTGAAGAAAATGAGAGAGCTTGTTCGAATCCTAGATTGGAGGCAAAACCTATAATTTCCTTTGACTAGTTCAATGCAAGAACTAAATAATTAAGCAAAGCCTGATGCCAGCTCTTGATATTTAGTTGGTTCACATAAACAAATAACTTGCTTTCGCTTCTAACATCTTGAGCTTTGGTGTGCTGGTAGCTGAACATCTTATTAAAGAAGGAAAATTTGTGATGTTAAATCCTATTACCTGTATGAATTAAGCAAGGCATGATGCTATTTCTTTATATTTAGTTGGGTTCATGCTAACAAAAAACTTGGTTATGTTTCTAGCATTTTAAGCTTTTGTGGGCTGATAGCTGAACTTCTTATTAAAGAAGGAAAAGTTGTGATATTAAGTCTTATTACCTGTATGAATTGCATAAAATATGTCATTGACAGATTCTTTTGGTCATACATTATGGTGTGGATTACTGATTACTCTCATTTGTTTTACTATGGCTTCAGCTTTTATGTAAGCTGGTTCAACACGTTCTTGGTTGAATGTGGTTTGGTATTTGTTAACATTATGCAGGTGTGTTACTCTTTTCCTTTTTCGTTTACCGGGAGTTCTTTTCTCCTCAGCGTATTGTTGGCGTCGCTTCAACTTCAGAACTATATGTCCCAGGAAAACTTTCTACAGTCTGGTGTGTCAGATGATTTATAGTAATCCTATTATGCTTGACCAGTGGCAAAATGGGCAGATCACGCGAGAACTTTTGTTTGCCTTTGCATTTATACATCCTACTGTTTTGCACTTTGGCAAAGGAAATTTGGACTCTTAGTCCTGATGGTAAGATGAAATATCATGATAAATTTATTCTGCTTAGCATCTCAGTGTTTTATAATTATCTTGCATAAGAAGATATTGTGTTCTGTCTCTTGGTGACTGAGGGTTTATTTTTTTATTTAAATTCTTGACTATTAATCATGCTTTAGAGAAGTTTAGGATATATGCTGCTCTCATTCTTAAGTTTCTGTTCATGTAGCTTAGTCATCTTTTGAAGATGCCATTCACTCAAACATGTTCAGGCTTCTGTACCATTGCAGTTTTCCTGTATCAAAGGTTTTATCTTAAAGAATGCATTGGATTCCAAATAGTAGCATTTGACACTTTTAGCTTCACAGGATTTTTTTCACTTGTCGTTCATTCTATTTGCTGGCATTCATGATGACTCAGATGGCAAAGGAATAATATCTGGAACATGATTAATTTTTATGTTTATTTAATTCTTATATTGCAGGTCAAGCTCTTGTTAACTTTAGGACAGCCATCCTTAACTCAGATGGCGCCATCCAGCAATGGAGGCCAGAGGATACTGATCCATGTGGATGGAAAGGAGTGACTTGTGACCCTAAATCCAAGAGGGTCATAACCTTGTGAGTTTTCAATATGTCTTGAGGCTCTCTTAGTGCTTTAGAACATCTTTCAATTTTCTGGTGGATTGTTTTCTTTCTTGAGAGATTTCCTGTAGATAAACACATCTTCATTTGATCAGAAAGAGAAAAGGTAATTGGTTTGTCCATGCTGGTTTTTCTGCTGGCCTTCATGTGTGTATTAATCCCCTCCTAGAAACTTTTTTCTAATTATTATCTCGGTAGATCTTGTAGTAATATTTCATGTCCTTGTCTTCGTTTCTTCAAGAAACTTTACTAGAATCGATGGTGGAACGGGTGAATGGCCGTTTCCCTTTTTAGGACATTCTATGGCCAGATTGTTCTTTTCCTGTTACCATATCCCCCTGTGAATTATGATGTAGTAATTACTTGTACCAGCTTTGGATGTGATTTTGTTTTTTGGTTTTTATGCCCATAGAAGTTTAATTCACTCAGTTTCTATGACCACAACTAACTTCTACTGACTTAAATAATTGGATTGCATTTACCTTTTTCTGTCAGAATACTATTGAAATGCTTCTTGATAGACTGAAATGCTGTCATTTCTGTGACATGATTTACTGTGGAAGTGGATAACAAAAAATTCTGATTTCCTTTCTGCTACCGCTTTTGTCTTCATTGTTTTTCAATCTTTCTTTTATTGGAATTAGTTCCCATGACTGCATGCTCATTTGTACATAGTTTGGACCTAGTGGTGATTTCATTCCTTCATAATCCAGGAGTCTTCCCAATCACAAGTTGAGCGGTTCTATATCTCCAGATATCGGGAAGCTAGAGCATTTGCAATTTCTGTATGTATGCTGTCAAATAATCTTTTTTTTCTTTTTCTTTTTTCACTTGCATGCCTATCATTTTCCTTCTCATTGATTGCTAGGATGAATATTTTTTTTTCGTAGGGCTCTTCATGATAACAACCTTTATGGGACAATTCCTCCAGACCTGGGAAATTGTACCGAGCTGCTATCACTGTAAGTTTTCAATTTTTAGTTCGGCACTTTTCCATTTCCCTATTCTCCATCATTGCAATATTGATTTCTCATACAAGGGTTTCAAGTTGAATTGAGGCTTGGTCTTTTTTCTTTTCCATTCTGATTGGAGGCTGTGGGGCGTGTTAACCAAATTAGATGGAATGTCATATTGAATCCTTCTATTTCAATATTATTTCTTTAAATAATAAATTATTCTTATTATCTATTTGGTGAATGACATCTTTGAGGAAACAATTGAAACTAAAATTAATTTTCACAAAACTCTCTTTGAAAGTGTGTTGCGTTAATGTGGTCCTATTAGATCATGGTTTATCAGCATCTCAGCTAAAACTTGGGTCTTGTTTACTGTTGAAAGAACATGGCAAAACCAGTTTCTTTCTTTGTTTGGAAGGGAAAGGTTGTCTTGAAAGTTTAACTTGGTCTGAGTTATATTGTTGCGGATGTGAGGTTTCAGTACTCTGTTAATTTAACATAGAGGCTTGTTAAATGTTTCTGTATATTTCACTATTTACGAAAGTGATACATGCATACATGTTTATATGTATATACACACATCTTGAGTTACCAAAACTAACTAATCATAATCTACTGGAATCTTCTAATCAATCAATTTTGCTAGTCAACCTATTATTACTCCCCTTCAAGCTGGAGCGTAGATGTTGATCATGCACAGTTTGTTACAAATATAATCAACTCGAGTCCTATTCACTGAGTAAGAATATCTTCAAGCTAACCTCCAATCCTGATGTGTTTAGTGAGAATGTGCTTTTCCTGAATCTTCTTTCGAATGAAGTGGTAATCTATCTCTATAAATTTAGACTTAGTCCTTTCATAAAGGACAGGATTATAGATGTAAGATGAAGCAGATTGACCATCACACAGAATAGTTCTCATAATAAATTTAAGTCCCACCTTTTCTAGCAGGGACGGATTTATGTATAAAAATTTGCAAAAATGTGCTATATGTGTATATTATATAAATTGCCCCCAAAAAATTTAAGAAATTATCCTTAAAATTAGTTTAATTTATTTTTGCCCCCATAACACAGTATGGATACATCCGTTCTGCTTTCTAGCAACTGCCACAACCAAATAATTTCACTTGCAGAATGAGCTATTTCTCTGTATTCAAATTCAGCACTTGATCATTAGGAGAATAAGATCAGCATTAGATTGCTCATAGAATACAGAGTGATCAGACAAAATGATTGCATTTGTTCTGCCTCATTTCAAAATCCTGAACAACTCCACTGAATTTTGAATACTGTATATAGAAAACCTTAACAGGGCTTTACAGCATTGGCTTATTTAAGTTCATGACGAATGATTAATGAAGAATATTTCATTCTCTGGCTACAAGAACTAATGGCCTTATGCATGCCCAAGTGTATGAAGCATGTTTGAAAAACACATTCGAAATCCTTATCTTACCTCTTTGTACAGATTTTTGCAGGGTAATTTCTTGAGTGGATTCATTCCCAGTGAATTGGGGAACCTTTCTTCCCTTCAAAATTTGTAAGTAAATATGACCCTAGTATTTTCAGTATTTCATATAGATTATTGTTTATTTTTCTTTTGGACTAGAAATGTAGAGTGTAGTTGACTGCACACTCTACTTCAATTTTCTCTAAGTTAGGAGCTCTTCAAAATTTGAGTATAGAAAGTTTGCAAGTGTTTGCATGGAATAAGGTATCAGCATTACTGAGTTAAAGGAGGCTGATAGTCTGAATCTTTCTAGGGTTTAGATCCTTAGAAGAGTGAATATGTTACTACCTTGTAGATGATTACATTGTTTAACTGGATTTAATTGTTATAAAAGCTGAATGTTTTTTTCCCATTTTCATTTTCTAATACCAGTATAATTGTAAAATGAAATGCTTAATGTTGCAGGGATCTCTCAAGCAACTCTCTTAGTGGAAGCATTCCAGCATCACTTGGAAAGTTAGACAAGCTTGTTGTTTTGTGAGTCCTATCGTGCTAGAACAACATTAAATGGCCTTTCCCACCCTTTTTGTTTCTTTTTAGGCATCATATTGACATGCATCCTTTTGCAACTTTTGCAGCAATGTGTCAAACAATTTCCTGGTTGGAGAAATTCCTACTGATGGTCACCTTGCCACCTTTGGGAACAATTCGTAAGGACTCCACTTCTGTCTTCCCTTATATTAATAATTTCAAATGTCAAGAAGATATGAGATTTTTCTTTCAAATGTGGTTTCATATTTTGTCATAATTCATCAGATATCACTTGGAATCTTTTGCCGAGTCAAAAATTTTCTCTTCTTTGGTTCCCTGAGTCAGATGCCCTCTATTATTGTCCATGTCAATTTGTGGAAGTCTTCCATTATCATATTGCAATTACAGAAAAAAAAGAAAAAGAAAAACAACTTGCTGCTAAATTGAATGTTGTCGTATTTATTATGATCGTTGTTCAACATATAATTAATTGAAAAGAAATGCTGTAGTAGAACACGCATGATGATTATGAAGTTCTGTGTGCTATTTAGCAAAAGGGATCATCTTGCAGCTGAGTACACCTATATCTCGTTCTCTAATTGGCCCTTACTAGTTTGTTTTATTAACAACTTTTTGGTGATGCTTCTCTTGGCAGTTTTATTGGGAACCGTGAGTTGTGTGGTGAGCAGATAAACAAGGAATGCAAAGGTGGTGGCCCAGCAGCATTTTCCCAACCACCAGCATCCGGTAATGTGTGAACAATGAACATTGGCATTTTTCATTTGATTTCATTTATGATTTCTCCATGACCTTGTTGTTGGGAGGGGCTAGACCTTAAAGTTCCATTTTATTATAAAAGACTTCTTCCTTCCAAAACATTTGTTTTATTCGTCCTGTAAACAAAATGGCATATACTTTACCAATTACATAACTCGTTCCCATGTAAAAACTTATTCGGTTTAAACATTATCGTTAGTCAACATATTTGTCCCGGCTGATCTTGCCAATATTTCCACCAAATGGATTTTACTTGTCTCTTCATTCCTTGTGATCCCCCTCACTCTCTGTTTTAGAGGCAATTTATTCTACTTGTCTCACCAGTCTAGACTTCTCTTTTCATCTTGAGTAGAAGGAAATTACACTCTTTATGGCTTTCGTCTGAAATTAAATGTCTTAATAGAAGAATTAATGAGAGCCTTTGACCATAAGGAAATTACTGAATGGAGGGACCATGTGATCGTAAGATATAAATCCCTTAATTTCAGTTTCCTAGCGGAACTTTAGATGAAATATTTTTACTTAAATAGGTGGACATGAATTTCAGTTGGGGGGGTATAGAATTAGAAAACTTACCAATGGTGTCATAGTAATTATAAAATTCATGTGCTTCTCCAATCACATTTCTCCATTTGTGTGTGTGGTGGTGGTGGTGGTGGTGGGGGAGGGGGAGCTAGGTCTTTCTTATGTTTTCCCTTCCTTCCTGCCATGGGATATTTTTATATTTTCTTTTCGGCCCTTTTGGGTGGGCAGTTTCAAGTATGTCTTAATTAGAGAGACACTTGTTAGTCAGCAGCATCCCACACTAAGAAACACCAAAATCTGACAGTGGTATTTTTTTTGGTGGTTCTTGTAAAAAATGCAAAATTTCGCATTACTTTTTCCAAGTTTGGCAAAATAGTTTGAATATGGAACAAATAAGCTATCAATTATGCGTACACTTTGATCTTTCTTCGAAAAGAGGCATGAACTTTTTGTTCAGTGTACCTTTTGAAAGAACATTCTAACTGTTTTCTAGTTTACCATTGTTGTATGTAAAATTTGCTGTTATTACTCTTCCTCAAAAATGTTTGTTTGTTCTTTGACATTTGTTGTTTCAACAGAAAACCAAGCTAAGAAGAAATACTCTGGAAGGCTACTTATCAGTGCTTCTGCAACTGTCGGTGCACTTCTTCTGGTGGCACTTATGTGTTTTTGGGGGTGTTTCTTGTATAAAAGGCTGGGTAAAAATGATAGCAAAAGCCTGGCAATGGATGTTACTGGAGGTCCAAATCTAATACCCTGTCATACAAATAAACAATCTTGATCATTAATTGAGAGTCTATGGGTAATATTGCTTTTTGAGCTCTTGAGTTTCTTTAACTAGGTAATGTCTTTGTTGCTTCAGGAGCATCAATTGTGATGTTTCACGGAGATTTGCCTTACACATCCAAGGATATAATAAAGAAATTGGAGACTTTAAATGAAGAACACATTATTGGTTCAGGAGGCTTTGGAACTGTATACAAGCTTGCAATGGATGATGGTAATGTATTTGCCTTGAAAAGAATAGTCAAGATGAATGAGGGCTTTGACCGTTTCTTTGAAAGGGAACTTGAAATCCTTGGAAGCATTAAGCATCGGTCTCTGGTCAATCTTCGAGGATATTGCAATTCTCCAACGTCAAAGCTATTAATATATGATTTCTTACCTGGAGGCAGTTTGGATGAAGTTCTCCATGGTAAGATAGAGATTTGGTTCTTCTCATGCAATTTTCTTGACTGGTTAAACTATGTATTCATGGTATGGATGCTATTTTGTGAGTGAATCAAAAGGGACTTACAATAAAAGGTGAAGCTTGTATATATCAAAACCAGTCTACAAAATTTTGATGCTTTAGAAGAGGAGTTAAGTTTTGAATTATTGATCTATCCTACTTAGGAATCTAACAACCATTCCAGAATGCAACTGTTGATTCTGGTGGAAGGTTGGGAATTCCTTTTTATGATTAATGTATGTGGTAAAGGAATGATAAAGCATACATTATCCTTGGACAAGTGTATTTAATTTAGGCTTATGTTTTTTCCGTTGCTGTTCAATAATTACACTGTTGAGAATTACAACTAGGCAAGTAATGTTATAAATGTTGTCCTTACTAAGGCAGTTTTGGAATCCTTGAGTTAGTTTGTTCACAGCCTTTAAACATTACGGTGCATTTTCTTTGCTTTTTAGTTTTGGTAAAAATCAATGGTTTAGTCATGTATTCTTGGTAAATTAAAGGTGGGTATAGTTATGCTAATTATAACAAAAATGGGCACATACCTGGGAATTCAATTTACTGAGTAGTATCATGAAAATATTATATTAATAATTCATGATATCATATTGGATCATGTATACAAAAATAAGAATTGCGAAAACAAAGTATCCTGTGCTTTATAATAAATTATCAGAACAAATCATATTCAGTTTTATAATAAGCTAGCAAAGTAAGATAAATATGAATTCTATCTTTACATGTTTTCCAGATGTACAATATGTTTAAAATGAAAGGTATAGTGTTGTTGAATCTATAATTTTAGAAACTAAAGTTTTATTTTTGTTACCGTAAATTGTTTTGAAAGATGTTGGAAGTTGCTGAGTCTGGTGAATTATGAGTTTTTCTCATGGGGAGACCTGAACCAAAGTAAGCCTTGTGCGTTAGCTGGAAGACACTTATCAGTCAACAAATCCATCTGGTGCTCCTCATGAACCACAACGGTGGATATATGCACTAGTACCTTGATTGAGGCTTAACTGGTCTGGTGCTGAGTTTACTGAGTGAAATTGTTCAGTGATTTGAAGTTTGAAGTTTCAAGTTGTGAAGGATTTTTATATTGAGATGTGAAGTTGCTAACTTGTGAAATATTTAGTGAGGGAAAGTTGTATGACTGCATAAAGTAATCAGGCAGAAGAGGAAATAAATTACACCTGCTCCAGATTGTTCTTATGATACTCTTGTCCGTCTGGCAATCCTTCCTTTGAAACTTTTTACTATTAGTTTTTTATTTTTGTTTTCAGCTGCGACAAAAATATTTTGTGGTTAATTTGAAGCCAATAACTATATCTGCCAGTGTCTGCATCTTTGCTAATTTGTCATAGGAAGTGCTCTTTATGTTTATTTTCTTAAAATGGCTAATATGAATCTTGTATATGGTGTTTGTTTTATTGTCATCCTAAACTGATTACTGTTTACAAGCAAATTGGGTGTTTGTGGGTAAATATTTGTCTTTTTCCTGTTGCAGAAAGATCGGAGCAGCTAGACTGGGATGCAAGGCTAAATATAATCATGGGAGCAGCAAAAGGACTTGCGTATTTGCATCATGATTGCTCTCCTCGTATTATACACCGTGACATAAAGTCCAGCAACATTTTGCTTGATGCAAATTTTGGTGCTCGAGTTTCTGACTTTGGACTTGCCAAACTATTGGAGGATGAGGAATCACACATCACAACAATTGTTGCTGGTACATTTGGGTATTTGGCTCCAGGTGAGAGAACTTTCTTTTCTTTTCCATGCTATTTAGATTTCTGAATAAGTTTTGTGGCTCTTCTTATGTCTTAACAAATTTGAATATAAGATGTTAGTTCGTAACTTATAGCTCGCTAACTCTTAGGTTCCTCTGTTTCCACAGTTCCTTTCAAGTTTCTAGTCATACAATGTCTCTCAGTTTATTAAGCATAAACACGTTCAATGTACTTCCCCTGAACATTCTGTTCTATCTATAAGGATCCAAAATTTAAAACTGCAAAGCTTAAAATAGAATATAGCTGGACAGTGCATAAAGACGCATGAAACTATTTGATGTATTCTAGATGCTTAACAAGTATATTGTGGTACAGAAACTGTGCATGATGCGTACCTTATAAAGTTCCTTTTAAGAAAGGAATCAAGGCAATGGCACTTTTGAGTTGGATTGAAATATGCTCAATGTTGACTCCATCACTTGTTTGAAGATTTATATTTTTGCCACCTCTAGAACCCTGCGATTAGGTCTTTGTCCATCCATGCTTTTTGGATCTCCTGCTTCTTTTACCTTGCCATCTTGAAGAATTTGGTCACTTTTCCCCAGTTCTAGTATCTTGCCTTATGTGAAAAATCCAGTGACTTACTTCCAATTATTGACTTCGTTGACAGAGTACATGCAGAGTGGTAGAGCTACTGAAAAGACAGATGTATACAGTTTTGGTGTTCTGGTGCTTGAAGTTGTTAGTGGAAAACGGCCTACTGATGCATCATTCATTGAGAAAGGCCTAAACATTGTTGGTTGGGTATGTCTATCCTCCTTTTGATGTTATGCTGTCTTTCATCCCGGGAGAAATTAATAGCAATTTCTATCTCTGTAGTTGAGTTTTCATTCATGCTAGAAACGTTTACTGAAAAGCATTTACTTTAGTTGCTAAACAGCATAATGAATAATTTAAACACTAAGTTGCACCCTTTTTTTTTTCCAGCTTAACCATTGAACTTCCATATGTATCAATCCATTTTTTTTTTCAGTTTAACCATATCAATCTCCCCACTCAACTTTCAAAATTTGACAAATTGATACTGAAAATACTGATACTGTATATGGCTCAAAGCATGTGATAATGAGTTGGCCTTCGGAAGAATTTTGAACAGAAGTTAACAGAAAATCTTTCATATTTCAAGTAACTTGTTTCCTTTACTTTTCAAACCAGAAATTCTTGACATTGTGTGTTTGCGTGAGTTGTAAGGAGCTTATTTGCTACTAACTGAAAGATATCACACAGGTGGGTATCTTCTCAATAAGCATGGTTTGTGCTTGTGTACAAAAATTGATTTCCACTATTCTAATTAATCCATGAGCTTGCATTGCTTTTTTATTTGTCGGAATACATTCTCTCATCAAGAATGCCCATTGTTCTCATGTATGAAATGAAGTTGATTTACTTCAGACTTGTGGCAGTTAAATCATTTGATCTCTGAGAATAGACAGCGGGAGATAATCGATTCAGAATGTGAAGGAGTACAGACAGAAAGCCTCGATGCTCTGCTCTCAATTGCAATCCAGTGTGTTTCTTCAGCTCCTGAGGATCGGCCAACTATGCATCGGGTTGTCCAAATACTTGAATCCGAGGTGACGACACCGTGTCCTAGTGACTTCTATGACTCCAGTTCAGAATGAATGCTTCAAATGAGGGAATGAACAAGTGTGTCCTGTATAGTTCATCCACTGCCTCTCTCAACTAAAGGAGCTATGTGAAGCAAGGTGAGAAACAGGGTTAATCTGCAATGGGCCAGCATTTTTTCTTCTTCTGCAGAGTGGTGAGAGAAAATGCATTTCCCATATTGGTGACTTCTCAAAGGATAGCAATTGTTTCACGGAGCTCCCGGTGCCTTCTGACATCTGGGGTTCCCTTCTGGATTGTAGGCCTCTTTTCTTCCCTTCCTTTTTTCCCGCTCCATAATTTCTCCACGTCAATGATATTGCGCCTTTGTTCTTGTTTCATTTAGTTGTTGCATCTTTCTAGAATTTAATTGTATATGAAATGGGTGAACTAATTTGATGACTGAGCTCCATAGAAGATTGTAATGCCATTTTTTGTAATATATCCATATAATTTATTCACAAGAAGATTGTATTTCACTGTCTTAACTCTTTGGGGTTTGGCAGAACTTTGCTTGAGAGCTTGTTTTGGGATTTTGAACTGTGTATTGTGGACGTGTATCATAATTGGCTACGGATGTTCACACGACAAAAAATTATGAGGACACAATCCTTTTTAAATTATTTTTGGATATGTTTTGAGAAATGATGAAATTATACTTTCTATAAATAAAAAAAAAAGAAGAAGAATACATAATCGCTGGAACTAATAAACTGAGAAGCATGATCATCGAAAGAGACTGGATAAATTATTTTGAATCAACATTCATCCATATTTGTTTATAGAGAGTTGAGAAGAATAATGGAAGATCCTAATGCATATAAATATATAAATGAAGCAAAAATGGTAAGTTTTTACTATTTTTTTTTTTCTGTTTATGGCTAGATTTTTATTTTTTCGTTGCTCAAATAGTCAGCCAACTAGCACCGACTTTCTTTCAATATAGTTGGTCATAAGCCACCGATATTTCTTCAATTAGTCAGCCATAGATGGATGAAAATCATGAAAGAATTCAGTATGATGTTGCCGACTAAGTTAAAAATTTACAGCCCCTTTAGAACGAATTTTTTAAACTATTTCAGCAATATATTACCGAAATATTCTACCTTAGTCGGTCATATACTTCCGAGCATATTTCAGTTTGTCATCAATAACTTGCCGACATTAATGATTAATTTTTTTAGAATTTCCAAAGATATATTTTTGAATCTCGCATTATATTTTTTTCATACCATAATTTCTAGCAAATGACGTAATGAAGAGGAAGATTTACCTATAATGGTTGATTATACCATACATTTTACAAACGTTGAGGTATGTGTCATATTTAATATAGTTTC
>JAWZTD010000109.1:5417395-5443088 GCA_035221335.1 Echites panduratus
TGTTGAAAGACTTGCATCAACATACTGATTATGCAACTATGTTGTATTGTGATAACTTATCAGCAATACACTTGGCGAAGAATATTGTTTTCCATTCAAGAACTAAACATGTGGAGGTTCACTATCATTTCATTCGAGAGAAGGTCTTGCAAGAAGAGATTGACCTTAATCATGTCAAGACCGAAAATCAAGTAGCGGATTTATTTACAAAAGGCTTGAATGGCAACAAATTTGAAAATTTTCATCATCAGCTAGGACTGAGTAAAAGAGTTGAAGTTGGTGTTAAGAGGGAGTGTTGAAACCAACACCCATCAAAATAGATGGAGAACGGATGACCATCGAAATCTCAACAAATGAAGCCTACCGTTGAGAAGCAACAACTACTTCTTGAGCCTATATAAAGGCCATCTCATTTGTAAATTCATCATTCAATTATTCAGCAATTTCTCTTCATTTTTAGCAATTCATAATTAGGTTGTTTAGCTCCCAATCTTTAGTGTTCTTCTTGTTTTGATTAAACAATTAATGCCTTTAATTCCTTCTTATAATTAGCCTTTTATCCCTTATTTTCTTTAATATTTTAGCTATTTGCATTCAACAATAACAACATATTATTTTGAATTACAGAAAAAAAAAATGGCCCTAGCAAAACATAAAGACAAGTTCATTCCCTGAATCAGTTATACCATGCATTGCCCACCTCTAATAAATACCAACTCCTACAATCAACTAGCAAAATGAAAATTCTGCACAGAATAAAATTTAAGGACTAGGGACTAACCAAAGAAATTCAAATTCATGAAATCTGCAAGATGGCAATATCTTCCACTAGAGAAGCAAATTAAAATCAACCAGATAAAGCTTTTCAGCTTAAAAGGTTCATTTTGTGATCCACATCAAGATATGCTTAGCTTAGCTTCAAACAGTTCTCAGAAATATAATCAGAAAAATCTATTATTCTATATATTTAAATTGGGTAAACTCGGTTAAATCACATCTTCGGGTAGTTCTTAATCTACAATTTTCCTACCAATGCAATATAACAATTTATTCAATGATGTACTTCAGAATTAATGAACCCTAGCAAAATCATAAAGAGGTAACACTTGAAGCTCAAACATTCTCAGACACAGAAGGAGAAGATTTTAAAGATATCAACAATACACATGGAGTTAACATCATGCTGCAGAAAGTGAAACAATTATGAGACTCTTATTCCACATATTAGGAGGATAGCTTAGCAAATGAAATAACTAGGGCATCAAGTATATGACAATATTATAACATAAGAACCAAAAGGAAAGGAGCATTTCAGACAGAAAAATGTTGGTCAGTCTATTAACAGCATAATTATATGACTGAAAGAGATATTCTCTTCACTATAGTCTTATACAAATTGTGAGGATAGAAGGTAAAAAATCAGTAAAGAAAAGAATAAAAATTGTAGAAAAATAGAGACAAGATTTCAAGGATCAGCTAGTTAAGGAAGAAAAATTCCATACTGAAATTTCAGTTCCAAGAGACAGAACTGTCCAAAACTAAATGAAATTACTAGAGAATGAGAATGTTCAAAGATTGTAAATATAATTGGGAGAAACTAATGCAGCGAGGCAAGACCGTACTTGCGTGGATCAAGCTAAATCTCATAAAAACTAAGGATGTATTTGGTAAAATCTTCAGTTTTGAATTTGTGTTTATATTGAGAATAAAAAGATAAATGCATTTTGGTAAGATTTATTAGTTTTTAGGTTGGATGTATGATTTATAGGTTCTGAATTTGGTTTTAACAAAAAGAGTATATTTAACATTTTCGCAAGTCCCAGTTGAGATATTATATTCTAAATTTTGTAGTGAATTTTTAAGAAGAATGATTTTGAAGAGGGAGAAGTGGATAAAAAGAAGCTTTCGGCTTACTGTAGGCTAAAATATAGCAGACCTAGTAGAAAAAGGCTAAAGCAGAGGAAATCAAACTGGGAGAAGAACTTCAAAGAAATACAGCTGCTTGTTTGATGCGAACAAGAAGATAAATGACAGCTAGAAACAGCTTGGACAAAGCTAGTTCAGAAGTGAAGTGCAGAGTCAATAATATGTATAGGTTAGTTTAGTTTACCAAAATATCAGAAATAAGCAAATTTTGCGAAGGCATCCATCAAATAAATGATCTTTCAGCCTAAAACAACTAGGTAACTCAAATTTTCTCCAAATACTATAACGGAATCTAGATTTTGATATCAATGAAAGGGATATGAAACTATATCTGCAGTCTATAAATACAAATGGTAGAGTACTAGTCATCTTGGATTTTCAGTGCTAAGCTCTTAAATTAAATGAAAAGGCATTAGAGACAAGTTACCTCAATAGGTGCCAATTTATGCTTGTGGAATTTGCTTTTCTTATATGCTATAACCATGCTTCCCCAACGGTATGGGGCTGCATAAATTTGACCATGTGAATCTAATTTTCCATTCCTACTCCTGCGTAAATATACCTGAGATTAAGTAAATGATTCTTGAAAAGATGTGCCTATGTCAAAAAGTATACATAAAATTAGATAAGATTCAGGTGAAAGCAATTCATATGATCCAGAATTTAGTAAACCTTATGAATCAAGCAAAAGATTTTTCTATTCACAAAAAAAAAAAAAAAAAGACAGAAACAGAAACAGAAACAGATAAAGATACAAAGGACATGGATTTGAAGCTGTTTCATTGAATCATAGACTTAACATGCTCAAAATAGAATCTGCAATGCACATGTCTTTGTGTATAGACATTTCAGAAACATAAACATTTCTTTTGCTGATAAATATAAAAAACAAAGAATATTTGTAACCCATCAACCTACCATAGAAAATACAATTGAGAAAGTAAAACTGAAAGAATTACTGAATAAATATAAATGCCAAATGTTACTGAACTGTTCCTAAATTAACATAAAGAAGTGACAAGTTTAAAATTTCCCGATCAATGCCATTTATGGGATAAATAAAAATCACGAACAGTATAAGTAATTATTCACTTATTATAAATATGCAATTATGAATGTTAATCTCAACCAACTAATTTTCCAAATAAATATAGAAATCAATATTTCACTAGCCTGTTGCCAAATTACTAGAAAAAAATGGAACATCACTAACTAAAGCTATTTTACGAAACATGGTCTGAGAAAACCTACTTATCATATAGAAATATTTATGCCTACCTTCCATCTGTCAGACAAGTTTCTAAACCAATCCTCGTCTTCTACCCCTGGCATAGGCTCAATTAAACCCTCCTTTATTGCATAGCTCAGCCAAGAATCACCAAGGGTAACAAGATCAGCTGACATAGTAGACTTAAGATTGGTAGAAGTTCTATTACGTGGTATCCGAAGTTCAAAAAAGATATCTTGGAGGCTTTGACGAAATTCTTGGTGTAGCCTCACCCTCTTTCCTTGGGATTGCATGAAATTCTTCAATAAAAGAGAAACAGTTAGCAGAAAGTACGTGTTTGGAGGTAATAAAGGAAAAGTAAAACATAAAGCTAATATAAGGTAGCAAGAGCAAATAAAATAACAGAAGATCAAGAATGCAGCTGACGTTTCACTGCTGATCTTATAACAGTCATTTCTTTTTATATTTTATGTTTTTTCCAGAGGGAGGAAGGGATGAAAGCAGACCTTGAACCATGCAGGAGGGAAGGAGTTGCAGAGAGCAACGATTCTAAGAGGAACTGTCAAAGCATACGTTTTAGACTTCCACCTCTCAAATTCTGCTTTCATTTTCTCATCTTCAGTGCTCTCCACCTTTTCTGATTTTACCAAAATGCCATGTTCTGCATTTTTGTAATATTAATTCCATCATCAATAAACATTAGAGTTCTTACAATTGAGGAGATATATATTTCAGGCTAAAAAAAGCTTGTGGCAGACCTAAGCTATCATGCAAGCTAAGAAGCCAAACTATCTTCAAGTATACGCTCATTTCACAATCATAGACACTTCATCATATATCATATGTAAATGAAAGTAGGTCAAATATACACAAGACAAGCCAAAAGAAATGAATCCCATGAAGAAAATCACCAATTATGTTCTAGCATCTCAGATTTCAAGACCAAACAGGAAAGAAGCTCAAGCCCATCATATAAAGTAAGAAAAGAGTATGGAAACCAATAGTTACGGGCATCATTTACTCATTGCATTGCGTACTGGCAAGCCAATTGAGTGATGTAACACTTTAGAAAATTGGGAGGAATCAGCCAGATCATAAAGCTGTTTTACAATGTAGCCATCTAGTAATCTCTAACAAATCTATCTCATTTTACAGAAAGTCTCCTGAGTCCTGATGCTTGAAATAGCCTACAATGGAAATGTTCACTCAGCATTTTCAAAATTTCGATAAATAACATTATAGGAATGAGCTTAATTTAGATCTAATATTCTCACATTTTCTACATAGCTTTTTGCACATTTCTGATATGGGAAGTAATCAGGAAAAATTTTGTTTTTTAGCTGAAGTTTTAGTTATATCCAGCGAATAAGACAAGTTCGAAAAAGGCTCAAATAGGAATAAGCTGACTCTAAAAAGGGTACATGCTTTCTCATTTGGTGTTTGTTAAATTAAATATATCAAAAGTGAGCCATAGCTCAAGGCACTTTCATAAACAAAATGTCCCGCAAGTAGAGAAAGACACTAACAGATAAATATGTAGAATGAAAAGGAAAAAAGGAAAATCCTACCACCTAGAAAACCAAAGACTAGAATCAAATATGACCTTCAAGTAACTGGTGGTCTTGAGAAGGAGCAACAGCAGGAAGAGTGGGAGAGGGGTAGGCAAACGCACAGCGGCTAAGTCCTAAGCCAAGCAAGAGAACAGACGATACAGCGAGTTTCCTTAAAATGTCTACAGCCGGTAAAGGCGGGGTCGCACTGCGGTGTTGTTGGGCAATCCCTTTACCCAACAGATTGCCGGAAGAAATACAGGAGAATTTTGCAGAGAGCCTGAGAGGCTTTTGGCCAAGAGATTTCTGTTGAAGATGCTTGACAGGAGCTACAAAAATGGGAAAATTGATAAGGTTTGAGGAAAGTGCTGCCGAGGACATCTTTAAGACGCTGTGGCGTTGCTTTTGTGAGCAGCTCTGCTCGGTGATTATGAGAAGGGAAGGGATATTTACACAACAATCATTTACAAACACACCACCATTTATAAAAAGATACCCAAAACTTATTATCAGATATCCTTAAAAAAGTCTAAAATATCCCCAAACAAAATCTGAATCTCACCTATCCTAATTTAGAAATTATTAACATAACTCAAATTTCTCTCTTTCATTCTTCCTTCTCAATCATTACTTCTCTCTCCCACATCACAGAGCTACCACTGCCCATCGATAGAGTCGCCGATGAAGCTGAGTTGTGCCCCACCAGAACCATCGCTTGCCGACATCCCAGCCTTTTCTTCATCACCCAGCAACGCCGACTACTACAGTGAGTTGTTTTGTTTATTTGATTTTATTTTTTTAGTTTGGAATGGAATGCAAACTAATGTAGAAGGATGGGTTGATTTGTTGATGAAAATTATGATTGTTGTTGGAGGATGATGGGTTTAATTGCGATGAAAATTTTGATTGTTAATTGAAGATGTGTTTAATTGTTGAAAGTGGAGTTTATTTGTGGAAATGTGGAGTTGATTGCCATGGATTTTTGACTGCCCTTATGTATTTCAGCAGTGTTCCTTCTTCATCTCTTTAGGTTATATAGTTGTTCATTTGAGTTAATTTGTTAAATCTGTCCATTACTAGAAGTGTATGGTGGCATGAAGTACAAAAAAAATATATGAATTATGGAATTTGGTAAGGGACATTAAAGCAGCCACCTCAAGATTTCCTCATCAAATATACCTTTTCCACAAGTCAATTACTTTTATTTAGAACTGAAAAATAATATCATGATAGATAATTTCATTTTCTAATTGTATTTTGGCACTTAAGACATGTTTTGTTTTTCTTGTGAGAAGTTATCACTAGGCACTTAGTACTTCGCTCCTCCTTGTTTCATAGTTAAGATTCATCACTAGATGTTCTTGTAGATGGTGTTCATAACTATTAATTTCATGGACCTGATTCATCACTAGATGTTCTCATAGAGCTAATGTAGGCCATGGATCTTTAAATTTAATGTTTTGTATAACAAACCGTTAAAGATACATTTTTCTTGACTTTATAACTTTTATATAAGATAGCGTATATGAGTTGGTTGTTGGTTGAGATTGGAGAAGTTATATGGAGTAAACTCTTGATGCTATCAAATTCATGCCTTAATAGCTCATACATATAAATATATTAATGTACATATGAGCTTATAAATATTTATATATATATTTATTTATTTATGGATAAGTTGCCTGTTTTCTATTTGTGATGCAATAAGGTTCATTTTTCCATGCCTCTTGTGATGAAAAATTCTTGTTTGGCACTATGACTATGACTTGGTAATGTTTATAATAAGTCTTGGACAATAAATACATCCTTTCATTGTAACTTTTTACAATTCATTATTCAATACAAGATATTCTTTCTCTTATGAGAGTAAATTCCTTCAAGATTAAAATCGATTTTTTGTCAAAGTTTCGCATAAAACTTCTTAGGTTCTTGAGAGACTTTTTTAAGAGCTTACTACTACTTTTGTTTGGGGTGTAGGAAGGTTCTTTAAACTTGTAGATTGACTAGAGTTATTCCATAATTCTTTGTCAATCTATTCCAAACTTGAATCATTGATGAATTCGTAGGAATTCGATTTGACATTGAAATGTTCTTTAGGGTTGGGCCTACATTTGAGAAACTTCAACCTTGATGATCGCATCATCTTGATATCACAGCCTAGATTTAGACAAAGTTTTGTCTATCTTGTTTCTTTTTCTTGTTTCGTGCCTAAAGATCATATCTTTTTCTTTTTGAAACTCGTATGATCTTGTATGTGATTTGTTTTGTTCTTTACATCTATCCTAGATTATCTTTGTGATCAAATTGTGTTGTTTTGAAGATTCAATTGTGAAAGTTATTATCTTTGTTGTTAAGTTCGTACCAAAAAAAAAAAAAAGTTGTTATCTATGACTCAGCATCACACTCGTCAAGTATATACATTGTGTGACATTTACGCTAGTCTTAATTTCTCGGTGTTGTATCATACTTATTTTATTTTTATGATTAATTATTGGATAAGGTAGTTTTATTATATGCAATGTAAGTTTTAGTCATCGATTTACATGTTTTGATAATGCTTATTAATGGTTTATGTGGGATGGAAGGCCACAAATTGCCGAAAATTACACAACAGGGTTGCCCAACTTTCTTGCCGAAAATTCAGCTATTGGTTGCTGATTTTTTCTCTCCCAGTAGTCCATTCTCAGCCACTTGTGACCGACTTTGGTGCTTCACAATCGACCACTTTTGACCAACTTTGTAGCATTAACGTCATCAAATTGTGGAAGACTTTGGAGCATTCCAGTCATCAACTTATGTGTTATTTCGAAATTATGAGCAAATTAAATCTAAACATAATGTAATGCATATATTTATTATATAAGTATATATATATACATTATATATGTATACATTATTTAGTAAAGTAATGTATATATTACTAGTACAAGGTGAAATTTGAAACTCAATTAATTGGTTGTTAAAACTAAACATAACTTAATAAATAGGATCAAACCAAGATAACTATATACATAAAAACATAGCAACAAATTGTGAACAACATAACTTAGAAAATATACATGATCAATGGATTTAACTTGAAACTCAATGAATTGGTTTTAAAACTAAATGAGCGCCCAAGAAGGATAACTAAATATAATATTACATAAAAAACAAAGTGTGAACAACAAAATAGTAAGTTCAAATTACAATACACATGGTAAGTTCAAATTACATTACATATCACCATCGCTAGAGGCTAATTCGATTGTGTCAATGTCTTCTTGGCCAGTGCCAAACATCACATAGCAGTAGGCAATACGATTCATATATTAGGTATCCTACTCTGCAACATCCGGAGCATGGAACTCTTTCCAAGCCCAGTGAATGAGTGGTATAACCGAATTCGGCTTCATGAACCTTAACTAATGATTTCCGTTGATGAAGCCAATATAGATCTCCTACCAAAACAATGACGCTTTAGAAGCCTGTCTTAGTGGAGGCAAATTAGACATATAGCGTGAGAGAAGAAGCAAACAGTACAACCATATACAGTAGCTATAAGAATTACAGTGTCGGACAATGTCATCCATTTATCAAACCGGGCAGTCAACTCAAAACAATCAAGAGAAAATTTGTATCTCAGTGAATCGGTCTCGACAAAGCCCAATTATAGCTATCCTCAAGTTCCGCACTTATATATCCGTAAGCCACTAAAAATGTCAAATCCGTTAATGTCACACCAATAGCGAATTAATTACCAAACTCTTCCTACAAATAACAATCTAAACTAATTAATATGACACATACCTCAACGTTTGTAAAATGTGTCGTATAATCAACCACTATAGGTCAATAATTTCTGGAAAAATAATCGTGAAAGTTGCCAACTCATGGCTGACTAAGTCAAGAAATTTCAGCCACACTTTACTGACTAAGTCTAGAATTTTTAGCCACACTTCCCTGACTGAGTAAAGAAATTTCAGCCACACTTGGCCGACTAAGTCTACAATTTTCTATAGTTGGTTGCCGAAATAGTTCACTTCATTTGGCACCTAGTGGACAATTGTTTAGCAAAAAATTCAGTAGCTTGTTACAGACTCCGTTGTTGCAAAGTCGGCCCAAGTTTGCTGATTTGTTGTGCGACGGGAAATTTAAATAATGAACGTAAATGAACAAAAAATACCATAAAAACTCACCATTTTCTCTTCTTTTTACCATTCAGATGCATCATGAGCTTCCATTATTCTTCAAAATCCTTTACTTAGCAAGTTTATCACAATATTGACTAAAATTTTTTTACTTAGAAGCTTAGTTGTTTGCTGAACTAAGGACAATGGAGCCAAAGCTGTGCGTAGGAGTATATATTGTAACTATTGTGTGTTTAGTAATTTATTTCTTTTTATTTTAAGTTAAGGAGATATTTTAGTCGTTACACCAAAAAAAAAAAAAAAAACACACAACTTAAAAGAGTTGTGCCTGTAAAAAATTGATATGTGAACATCTCCTCCCTTATGAGAAATGTTATTGAATGGAAGATGCCTAGATGGAAATCAAAGGGGAAAAGGTTATATTGATAATTTAAATTAATTATACTTTCTTAATTTAAATCGAAAATACCATAACTAATCCGTGATCATTCAAACTTTTACATCTTATCCTAAAATGACAAGAGCATAACCTCTTACCACTCGAAATGACTCAATCATAACTTTTAAATTTAAAATGGATATTAAATCATTATTGAATAGGGATAATTTTATCTTTTTTTTTTATAAGCAGTGCACTTCCGAAACACTTGGTCACACCATTAGGTGCAGGATAATTTTATCTTTCAAAAGCCTTTGCTACCTTTTCTTCAATTTTGTTTCTTCTTACTTGGTTTCTTTTCTGCTCTTCTTTCTATAATTTTTATATATAAGTATATCTTCAATTACATTTTTTTAATTTATCTTCTTCTTTATTTTTCTTTTTGTCAAATTCCAAATCTAAATTTTTCAATCACAAATATATTAAATCTTTTCTCTTTTTCCTCTTGTTGTTTTTCTCTTTTTGTGATTGAAACTGAAAAAATTTCTCTTTAACAATCAACACTTCTTCATTTGCACTTTGTTTGACTGGAGGATCATGCAATCCTTACCACTTCTTAGAATCATGGCACTAGCATTCTCAAGAGGATTTATGGGCTATGAAGGTATATCGTTAGATCCTTCAGATTTGAGTTAGTTCATGTCTAAGGCTACCTGTCTCATTTGTCTTGCAAGGTTTTGAATGCTAATTTGATCTACTTTTCTAGCAGGCCATGGTATTCACAATTAAGGTTTTTACCATATCTTCCAAGTGAGAACTAGGTTGGGCAAGTTGTTTAGGATTGGGAGCATTTAGAAGATCTTGTGGATTGTCATGGTAAAATTTGGGAGAATTGACATGGTAAAATTTGGTTTTGGTTTGGTGCCTAATTTCCTCCTTGCTTCCACCGAAAATATTAATGATCTCTCCAACTTTTATTGTATTTGTTAGTAGGGATTGTAAGTTTTTTTAAGGGCTAGAGAAGTTACATGCAAAATTAACACTTACATCTTCTACATTATAAATGCAAAGATCAGTAATATGCTCATAACCTCAACAAATATTACTTGCATGCTGTTGTTCATAGTCAAGCATTTTTCAAACAAATTAGTGACCCTATCCAGATTTTAGTCCATGGAATTTACTTTATTAACCTTTCTCAAAATATCATCCCTTGATCCAAAAGATTTAACATTAGATGAAATCTTCAAAATCAATGCTCGAGAATCTTCCATAGGCTTCTTTAATAGTCCTCCTCCACTAGAAGTATCTATCATAGTACTATCAACATTATTTAGTCCTTTATAGAAATGTTGGGTTAGTTCTTCATCTTTAATCTGATTGTCAAGCAAAGGATTACATAATTTTTTAAATCTGAACTAATACTCATGAAATCCTTCACCAAGATGTTATCTAATCCCTATTATGTCTTTCTCTTAATAGATAACACTTTAGATGCTAGAAAATATTTTCAAGAAAAGTACACTTCATGGTTTCCCAATACTCACTAGGTCTTGGAGGTAATTCTTATAACCAGTCCCTAACATTATCTTGCATACTAAATGGAAAATCAAGTAATTTTGTTACATCGTCTGCAGTTCCTCTTTGTCTCATGTTAGAACAAATAACATGAAAGTCTTTGAGATGTCTGTGAGGATCATCTCTAGGAGATCCACAAAAAAATATAATAATTGAATAAAGCCATAGTCCAGTTTAAAATTCTCATCAACATCAGGAAAGACAATAGCCAAATGTTGATTAAAGAAACACGTGTGCAGTTAACTCCTTACTAGTGGGCCTAACATTATTACCTACGGCTGCATTATTACCTGGGGAACTATTATAGCAGCATTACTTCCATTCTCATTGATCTCCGCCATTGAAGGGTTGATCAGAAAACATGGGTGAAGTTAATTCCTTAATAGTGGGTCTAACATTATTACCTCTTGCAATAGTTGCATTAGTACCTGGGGGAACTGATAGTATTGTGTACTAGGACGATGACATAATTTGTATTTGTGCATTTTGATCTTATATTTATAAGATTGATTTTATTATATCTATTAATTCCATGAACAATATTATCTACTTTTGGTCATTAAGTATGCGACTTAATAGTCAAACCCTCTTGGCAATAGATATATTATTCTAAATAGTCCATATTCGGTTATTATTGTTGGAACAATAATAAATTAATAATAGTATGTAATTTGACTGATGATCATGTTTTATTGATCATGAATATGGGATGTTTAAGTCAGAACATAGATACATGTTAGAGAACGATGTATTGGACATGTCTCCTAATGAGAATTACTACATGGATTATGTCATAAGTACTTCTCATCTTTAAAGTCATATTTGAATCCCTCGAATTGATTTCTATGTGAGGAATTCTATGTCTTGACCTAGTCTAACTTTATCTTTAACTTGATGACTGTATGGGCTTTAGTTGGACTATAACATAATATGAATCATATAGAGAAATGTGAATGAAAAAAGATGGAATTTGTAACACTCGTTTTGAGTGAAATATCCTTGGGCCCTCTTGATGATTTAAACTGTGAAATACGAATGAACTAATAAAGAATTATTAGTATCATTTGTTTAGACAGTTAATCAAGGATCAAGAAACAAATGATTAAGCTATATAAGGATGACTTAATCATTGTCTTATGCTTAATCCGGATATTGTGTGACAAAAGGACTAAATATTAGACTTTAAAATGGGTTAAAATAAAACCAATGATTTTATTTAACTTGGGTAGTCATAAAGGCTTGCTAGAGGCCGCTTATGACTTGTGGGCTTAGGCCCGCTACCAATGTTAAGTGAACCTACAGGGTCACACACTAAACCAAACAATCACGGACTTTTAATTCATATTAAATTATGATTTCAATTGAATTTGGGGATTTTCTTTTAATAGAAATTTAAAAGGAGATTAAAATCACATTTTGATGAGATCAATGAATTTTTGAAATTATTTTGAATTTTTTTTTTGTTATAATTAGATTTCCAAATTGTAGGAATTTCATATTTTAAAGTAATAGAAATATAAAAGAAAAGAGGAGCTAAGGTTAGTATGTTTTTGAAATATCTAATAGGAAGAAAAACCCTAGCCATTGCCACGTTTCTTTTCTCTAAAAAATTCCGCCATTAGCATCTTGCATCTTATGAATATTCAATTTTGAAGGCTTAAGGTTCTAACATACCAACTTCAGCTCTTGAATTCTTGTTGCGTGGATACTAGTAGAGGGTTGTTCCTTTTGTCAATAGCAATAAAAAAGGTATGTTTTTCTCATCAATCGGTTTTAAATAATGTGCATGAACCTTGGCTCAGGATTCTGAAAAAAAAAAACATTCTGCTACTGTGTGTTCTAGAATCCCAACAGGAATTACTATAGCCGCTTTACCATTCCTGTCGTTCTCTGCCATTGAAGTTGATGAACTTAAACTACTTGAAATTGCTAAAGTACGATTTTCCTGGATTTTGATATCGGTTCGCAAACACATCAAGTAGAGAGATTTTATTGATATCCTATATATAAAAAGAAAAAATTAAAGATTAGACAATTGGAAAAAATTAAACTAAAATAACAATTCCCCTGTAACGAGGCCAAAATTTGAACTTCTCTTCGCAACACATGCAAATTACTCCTACCTACCAAACTTATACGGAGAGGGAAAGTGATGTGATTCCTTGTTCAATGAAGGTTTTTAGGGTCCAAGTCATCAAAAGACACAACTCTATGTTTTGTAAAGGATTTCATCAAAAGGTTTGTTTGGATTAGTTAGAATGACCTGTGAGATGCAACTCTCATCAACCATTCTCTTGATTTGGAAGACTAATCAATACCCTAATCCCTTAGTGATTGATAGCCCTAGTGTAATTCTCTAAAAACCCTATAAGAGTTTTGGAAAAATCTCACAAAGAAGAAGACCGAAGTCTTGTTTCTTTCTCTCAAGTGCAGAGAAATATTTTTGTATCATCTGAATGAATTGTGTTCAATACAAATAAGAGGCTATTTGTAGTGTTTGTCAAGCAAAAACCCTAATTATTATGTTCAAGGGGGTTAATTACACAAAAGAACCTTGAACTTTACAAGAAATACAAGCTACAATGGAAGAAAATTGAAAAAGTCACGCTGCTGGACAAAAGGCTGGCACCAGATAGAGCACCTGGAGCAGAGCCGAATTGCTTCTATTTTGGAGCTGAATAGTGATAACAACTAGGCGGCTCCGGACAGAGTTGGAACCAGACAGACAATCCTGTCTCTTTTTTCTTCATTATTTTCACTCCATTCTTTCATGCCATCTTGTAGTTCTTCATTCAATTCTTCCATGACATTATTATGGAATGAATTCAAGTCTTCTTGGCCTTCAAAATTTGATACATTCCATAGCTTTTTCTCTCACAATCCTCCTCAAGATTGGTTGATCCAATTGTAGCTTCAAAAACGAATTGTTCCCATTTCCTTTGGAGATATAAGATGAAGGATTTCTTCTTCTTGGAAGATTGAGCTCTCGTTATTGGATCACAAAGCATCGAATTGGCTTGGTCTATATCAAAAAGTAGGGCAAACTTACGGAGAATTGAATTCAAGTTTAATAAAAACTAGTTAAAAAGTATCAAAAATGGGGATTTTTGAAAAGTTTTGTAAACAAACGAATTAAAAACAAATTTAAACCTAATTTTGACAATAGTTGCTACTTGGTGGATTTATCAATTTTAGGGATAATTTTTAAATTCTATCACTATAATCATGCAAATCAATCTAGGTGATCAAGCTAAATCAATAAACCCAAATTAATAAGATGAAAACAAGAATTGCATAAATACTCAAGTATAAAGATCAAATCCTTAATAAGAAAAACAAACCAAATCTTATAACCTTATTATCAAAAGAACCTACTTCATGTTCTTGTTAACAAAAGAGAACTACTCATAAAACATGATCAATAAGACCTAACAATAATAAGAAAAAGATATTGAAATTTGTCCTGAGGAAAATAAACTCCTTCTTGTTTCCGGCACTCTTTAGGAAATCAGTCTTGAATTGTGTGTTTTTAAAGTAAACTAAGAGAATTATATATAAGAATTTTATAACTCCTTACAAAAAGTAATTACCCAAAAGAAGTCGCATAACCAATTAGAAACTTATTGCAAAAAGAGTTCTTTTAAAAATAACATTTAAAAAATCAGAATGGAAATAGGAAATCGCTTCCATTTAGCATCAGTCAGTGCCTATCTGGCATCGAGTGATGGTCTTCAAATTGGCCAATTCTAATAGTTTTCTAGCTTGTTGTTCCGCATAACGTCCGGATTCGGATGGCATGGTCTATCGCACCATTGTCTACTCTGCAACCCATTTTTGCAAAATCACCGAACCAACTTGATCTTTTTCGAAGCATTTTTCATCAAAACATTATTAAACCAAAAATCTAGTATAGGGAAGTAAAATGCATTTAAACGACATAATTAAGCTAAGTAGCAATAGATAATGACATAAAAACAACATAAAACTTAGCTTAAATATGCATAAATCAACTTTCAAAATCACAACATGTACTAACAATTTAGGATTTCACAATTATATAATAACTCATGAAATTGCATTATACATAATTGAAAACCCTAAAATTATAAATTATGATAATTTAATACAATCTAAGAAAAACAGATATCACAATCTTTAAAAAACAACATGGCATAATTTAAAACAAGATTAAGGCACACCATCAAATTAATAAACCTCCAAACCGTGACTGCCCTTCCTCCAAACTTAACCAATTTTTCATCAATTCACCACAAATTGCTCCAATCAAACTCAAACCTCAATAATCACCAACATTCTTTAGTAAAGATATGAAATTTCTTCTTGGTAAGGCATCATTAAAACTCAAGGATGAACAACAATTACTCACAAACCTTAGATGAAGAACCAAAGCTCTGATACCAAGTTTTATGATGTGATTCTTACTTTTGTGAAGAAATCAAACAAACTCACAAACCACACCAAGAAGAAAGGATTTCATCTATGGTTTATTTTTGGATTAGTTAGAGTGACTAATGAAATGGATTCTCATCAACCACCCTCTTGATTTGGAAGATTAATCAACACCCTAATCCCTTAGTAATTGATTGCCCTAGTGTAATTCTCTAAGAACCCTAGAAGAGTCTTGAGAGAGAAGAGGAAGAGAAGACTGTTTTAGAAGGTCAAGTCAAAGAGTAGAGCACAAAAAGAAACCCTAAAAATCTGTTTCTCAAAATAGAGTTAATATAAGAAAAAAAACAGCTTTCTATTTATTTAAGGGAAAAAAAGGATATAAAATTATGCAAATGAAAAGGGTTTTCTTTTGCTATTCACCTAATTTTATCAGTGTTTTGACTAATGAATAACTAAAAAAACTCCTTAGAAATAAATAATTTTGGTTGTCAAAACCGATACATAGTACTAAAAAGGTAAAATTTTCAAATCATAAAATCCCAAACTTTGCTTTCAAATTTCATCTTTCGAACACCTCAACCACATAAAAATTGCATGTGTTTTAGACATATATCTTTCAGAAAAGCAAGAAACCTATCTAAATCCAATACCACAATAACATCATCACCGAAAGCGGAAGAGAAGAGGAGTGGTTATAATAATAATAATAATAATAATAATAATAATAATAATAATAATAATAATAAAGAGAGAAAAGGAAAAAATAATATAATAATAAGAAGAAAAGAAAAAAAAGAGGAGGACGACCATCTGTATTAAAGTGTATAAAAATACTATTTAAACAAAACAAAAACTATACAATTTTTTGTACAAAGGTCTCAACAGAATCAATCCAATAGAAAAAAGAGAAGGGCGACCATCCGTAATATGTAGGCAAATTATATATATATATAAAAAGACTAGGACAACCATCCATACTATCTAGGCAAATTATATATATATAGAAAAAGAGGAGGACAACCATCCATACTATGTAGGCAAAGTATAAAGTGTACTAGGTGTTGCCGATCGGGCATCGATATGTAAACAAGAAATAATAATAAAGAAAAAATAGGCAAAAAAGAAAATTAAGAAAACTATTTATATATAAAGCCTCAAAAATGAAAAAACAAAAGTTAAGAAAACAAGAATAGTAAAGAACAGTAAAAAAAAAGAAAAAAGTTAATAAATGTTAATACTAAAAATTGTACAAGAAAATATAAAACATAAAAGAGGGAAGAGCTGTTGTCAGGTGAAAGTGACTGAAGAATTGTATTCTCTTGAGGTGTTGGACTAGTCTGGATTGTCAGATACGAGGATTATGCCAGACTCATCATCTATTGTCTGTCTGTGCATGTCAAGAAAGACGTCGAAGAGAATTTTTAGGGGTAAGTCATGGAGAAGCACGTTTTGTAGATACCCAACACTCCCATCTCGCATTATAAGGCTAAGTAGCTTGATTACTTCGCTTCTTAGTTCGAGCATGTTTGCTTGAGATTTCACCAGCTTGTTTTTGAGAGTTGCTGGAGAAGGTGGCAGAGGAGGGTTGTCTTTGGAATTTTTGGGTGTTCTATTCATCTTTCTTTACTGTATTGTTTTTTCTAGAAAGGTTTGTATATTTATATAGAAAGATAATGAACGAGGAAGTTCAAGAGGTTTCATTGTTCCATCTTCTTCTTGGTTAATGCAGATTATACTTATGTTCAGAAGAACGATTAGACCGTCAGTTTGTTGTTCTCTAGGAAATTAAATTTTATCTAGTTTTGAACGTAAGGCTAAATAGGTCGATTACTTCGATTCTTAGTTCGAGTATGTCTGCTTGAGATTTCTCCAGCTTGTTTTTCAGAGTTGCTGGAGAAGGTGGCAGAGGAGGAGGGTTTTGATTGCAGGGTGGTGGGGAAAGTGGCAAAGGTGGGGTGGTGGTGTTAGAATGTTCGGGTGTTCTGTTCATCTTCCTTCTTTGTGTAATTTTTTGGGGAAAGCTTGGTGGGTTCTATTTTGTGAACTATCTGTTTATATAGCATAGATAATGAATAAGGAAGTTGAAGAGGTTTATTTGTTCCATCTTCTTCTTGGTCAATGTAGATTAAATTAATTTTCATAACAAAGATTAGACCTTCGTTTGTGGTTTTCTAGAGGATTAAATTTTATCTAGTTTGGAAACTGTAAAGATAAGTTTAATGTTGGGTGAAGATGTTTAAAATTACAATGTTGATATGAAATTTTTTTTTTTGTAAGTTATGAGGTTTGTGTGGTGTCTCTATCATATGAAATACATATGTTATTCGGAAGAAATTTGTGGGAACAGAAGTAGTATGTTGAGCAAAAAGTTTGCTGACGAAGAAAAAGAACAAGTAGATAGTGTTGAAAAAGAAGAAGAGCAAACGAAGGAAATAGATTCTGTAATAAAGTTTGCATTCCGGAAAAAAGCAAAAGGAAGAATGAGAAGAAGAAGAATTTCCTTTTGAATTTGTACTCACAATTTTATTTTGTTTTGAGGAAGGTAACCAATAATAATACTTGTGTCGGTATTCTGCTGATCTGTTCCAGAAATCTTAGCTCTTTTGTTTCTTTCAGTTGAAATTTTTTTTTTTAGCAAAATTTACTTTTTTTTTTCTTCCCGAAAGGAAGCAAGAAGGAAAGAAGAAGAATAATAAAAATTGGAGTAAAAGGATTAAATTCCTTGACCGTTACATGTTTGATATGAATAAGTTTGGAAAAATGGATTGTGCAGTTAATCAATTAATTCATTCTTCATTAACTAGTCAATTATTAAGTTATAACACATGTTAGATTGATTAAACAATATTAATCAAATTATAAAATCTCATTCAGCTTATAAGTCACTATTTGATTTTTTGCGATCAGCAGGTTTCTTATCTGCATCTGGTTTTTGCTTCTCCATCTGGTTTATTGACTCTATCGGGTGTTTAGTCCTGTCAGGTTTGTAGACCATATCTGGTTTTTTTTATGGTTTGGATAAATATATTCAATATATATTATATAGTATTTTGAAAGACTGGTAATATTTTATATTAACACTTTGTGTATAATATATATAAATAAGCAGCTGTTGAGTGATGACTATTGAAGGTCTTGAAATACATATTTTACATATCATATAGTTTTTTGAGAAGTTTTAACTTCTTGCGCTTTAAATTTTCTGAAATGAGTATACATACTTCTTTTTAAATGATTTCTATCTGCTGTTTAGTGCATTTGACTATTCAATTTTGAAAACTTTATTAGGCATTTGACACCGAATAGTGGGAGTTCCATTATTTTTTTTAGTTTGCAGTTTCAAATGAATCATTATGCTGGGTTTTTGTGATTTTGACAAGAACAGCTTCTGTGTGGCATTCTCCAAATCAAGCTTTGCTGAAGCCAAGGTTGAGGAAAGTGTTCGCGAATACTGTATTGCAAAGGGTTATGTCCTGTGAATCCTAAACAAGTCAAGAGTCTTGATTCAAAATACTGACAAACCAGAAATTTGTGTCCATGAAGTTGGATTGAAATCAGGTTTGAGGTTTCCGTTGCATCATGTTTCTTCAGCTCATTTGAGTTTGTTTATGCTATAAGGTTTTTATCCTGTTGGGTTTGTAGACCATATCGGGTTTTACATATGGTCTGGAGAAATAGGTACTTTACATGTCATATATGCTGACACTTTTTCTAATTATATTATATATATAAATGAGTGTTAAGTCATCACTATTGAAGGTCTTCAAATGGTTAGAATTAATTTATAAGGATGAGAATTTTTTCACTTCGCCCGAGAAGTTATGACTTTTGGCACTTTGAATTTCTCAAATGAATATAGATTCTTCTCTTTAAACCATTTCTATCTCACTGTTTTTTGCATTTGACGATTCAATTCTGGGAATACTATTCCAAATTTCTAGCCCAATAGCAGAAGTTCGATTGTTTCTCCTGGTTTCTAATGGCTCCGAGAAAGATTTCCGATTCGTCAATTGTTCGAGTTAGAAAATTTTCAGAAGAACAGTATATAGCTCCTCTGGAAGTCATAGAGAATCATTACCTGGATTTTTCTGATTTTGACAAGAACCGCTTCTATGTCGCATTGACGAAATCAACCTTTCCTAAGGCCAAACATTAAAGTGTTCATCAATATCACATCCCAAAGGGTTATGCGCTGTCAATCCCAAATAAGTCAACATTATTGATTCAGGATACTAAGAAACTAGAAATTTTTGTCCATGAAATTGGACTGAAATCAGGTTTGAGGTTTCCTCTTCATCCTTTAATAGTAGATATATTGCAATTTTGGTCTATTCCACTATGGCAGTTAGGGCCAAATGTCATTAGGATGATTATTGGGTTTATTCTGGTATGCTGTATTGCTGAAGTTCCCTGTTACCTAGAATTATTTAGGTATTTCTTTTCCATTCCCTTCACCACTCGCACTGAGAGCAGCTGTTTTTTTGTAATAAAAAAAATTAAAATTCTTTAAAAAAGTATCCAAACTCTAACAAAGAATGGAAAGACAAGTTTCTGTAGGTCTATTTTAGTACCGAAGCACCTGAAGCACAAGTAAGATTTCCAGTTCAGACCCTTACTCACCCGTTCAATGAAAATCCTGGAGACGATTTCATTCCTGAAATTTATTTGACGAAGTTGAACAGTCACCTGGGACAACTGGAGCTCAAAAACGTTGGAATAAGTCCATTTTGGGATGGGCTGAAATAAGTTCCTTTACTTAACTGAGTCCTAATCTACTCATGAGTAAGTTTATTTTGTATTGTACTTTGGAATTTGCCTCTATATTTCTATATTTTTGACTGTTCAGGATTTAGAATTTAATTTTATGTAACATCAATGTCTTGAGTTGTTGATGTTACAGATATCAAGTTGGAAGAATTCTATAAGAAGAATGTCAGTGTGGCTATTCAAGTTTTACAAACCACACCAACTGCTATTACAACTAACCCCACTGCCTCCCATCTTGAATAATCAAAGAAAAGGACAAGAGATGACAGAGTTCCTGCTCTTGAAGTAGAGATGGTGTCAAATCCTAAAAAATCTGTTTCTTTTGATGTGCCACTAATTCATAGAAGAAAAAGAGGCAGATTGATGATTGCAAGTATAAGAATAATCATCTGCCAGTGAAAGCTCATGACCAGTTCTAAATATTCAACCTTTGAAAATCAGATCCCCTTTAGGAGAACCGATCCCTTCTGATTGGCAAAGGAATGTGATAATAGAAGAAGCTGGGACTTCAAAAGCTACTGAAGAAAAATGCTATGAAGTCTTACAACCAAGAAGAAGAAGATGTGGGTAAAGATGTACCAGAAGGAGTAAGAGATCAAAATCTGGATTGTGTAGTGGCAGCATTGGCAGTTGCATTTGTAACTGAATCAGAATGTGAATATCAGGTTTCTAAACATTCAAGAAATATTGATATGGATGTGGATGAAAAACCAAGGGCCACTCAAGAAAATGAAAGTAGAGAATGTAATGAGGATCTTCCAATTCCAATTTTGGTAACTGATAAAACAGTTGAGAAAAAGGTTGCTAAAGAAGTTTATACAAGCAAAGAACAGAACGTTGAGGTTTCTGGAGGAATAAAAGAGGTTATGCTTCAAAAAGAAAGCCAAGAAACTCTTGTTCACACCCGAGGAACTTATATGATTTACTTCGAACTTTATCAAATTTTGGAAATCTCGGGTGCAAATAAACAACATGATGGATGATGCTGTAATTCTTGTCAGCTTGGGGAATGAAGGTTTTGCAAACCTAATTCCTGCTTTTAGTGTCATGGTAAGAAACATGTCCTGATTCATTATGTACTTATATTCATTATGTATGAATGATATAGCTTATTGTTCTTTTTGTAGACTTTTAGTACAGGAATGTCTCTTCACTGTCAGCAATCAGATGTAGCCAAGGAAAAATCTGACCAAGAAATTACTGTTTTGAAGAAAGAAAATGAAAAGCTTATGAAAGAGAAAATGGAATTGATGAAGCAAATTGATAACTTGCAGTATGAGAAGTGGAATTTAGATGGTTAGGTTTCAAATCAGAGTGAGCAGATATCAAATTTGGAGGAGGAAGTTACCTTGCTGACTGAAGTTAAAGATTTTGAAACTATCAGAAGTAATAATCTAGAAGAATCTTTAAAATCTTTCGTAATGCTAATGCAAGCCAAGACACTTACATTGCAGCAGCATAGATTAGAAAACCTTTTCTAGTTGTTTGTAAGCTTGACTTTTGTAACCATAATGAATATTTTAAAGAAGAATGGTCAATGTGTTGCATTTTTTTGGAGAGTTGTTTCCTGAAACACTTGAATGAATTGTGAGTTTAGAATAATACTGTGCCAAAGTAAGAAGTAATGGCTGGTTGATTACACAGGCAGCAAGATTGTTAAGCAAATTGATATTTTATTTTCTTGTGGTGTTTTATGCAAGAGTTTTTACTACAGCCGCTTCACCATATTATATTGAAAGCCTTTATTTGGTGTTGAAGTTTCTAGAATAATGTTCTGCATGCTAATTATTTTATGTAGCAAGTAATGCATATTTTTATTCAGGAGTTCCAGTCTTCTAATGAATAAATGAAGAAAGTTGTGCTGAAAGTTGTAAAGCAGATTATATTGTGATAAGATATTCTTGCACAATTCTTCCAGAGCTTAAACTTTGTAATATCAACAAGATAGAGATGCAACACAGAGTTGAAAAGGAATGTCATCATAGGAAAAATCCAAAAATACATATTATTGATAATGAAGGCAGAATGACAGAAAACCAAACTGATCTGTCAAAAATGTAACTCTTTGGAATTATAAATATACGATGTCTTACATTGTTTATCAACATTCAAATCAACATTAATCTAATTTGCATTTTCTCTTGCTTCCAAAACAATATATGACCTTTCCCATCTTTGATCTAGTTTTTGAAGATTTCCTTGTTTTCCAACATCTCCCTTTTTCAAAGAAAGATCACCTTCTTGAAATGTTTCGGGTTGAATGTTTTTGTTATACAATGAAGCAATTATTCCTCGGTAAGACTGATCTCTGTGATATTTGTCAGTCCTGATTTTGTTAATTAAGTCTATTTGTGTTGTTCTATTTATTTGATTTTCTTGAAAATCATACTGCATGATCCTGAAAGATGGTTCTCTAATTGCAACTGGTTCACAAAACAAAATACCCTTACTTATTTTTGCCATTTTGTTTGTTTCTGGAAATATAAAAGACTATTACTGTTGGAATATCAAAGCTACAGATAATGTATATTTGGACAATTGATTAAATTTTGTTTCATGTTATGATTTTTATTGCTTCATCTGCAAATCATCAAGTCATTTCGTATGTAGGAACATTTTTTTGGCAAAATAGAAGATAGCCTGAGAATTCTATTCAGTCTAGTAAGAAATTCAGTTTGGCAATTTGAATTGCATCTTGAATACTTACAATTGTGTACAAAAAGAAGAAATTTTATACATGTAGGATTGGCAGGCAAGGCTATTTCCAACTAATGGAGTGTTATTCTTTTGCAATGAAGATATTTTCTCTTCATACTTTTTAATATCATTTATGAATTTGCTGGTAATGGATATGTAATTTTTTTCTTTCCCGGCAAAGGAAGTATATAGATTCTTCAGTTCCTGATATCATGGGTAGATTGTGTGAAGAAAGGGACTTGAGTTTTTATTCTAAAGTGTTTTTGGATTCTACAAGCAATTGAACATGTTGCTTCAATTTGCTAATTTGTCGATCCTAGTTGGCAAAGAGTATTTCGTAACTTTTTTTGAACTGCTACAGTTCTTCAATGCGGTTGAGGAGATTAGTTTTTTCAGATTCAGTGTTCTTTCTCTCTTCATCAAATATAGCTTTTTTAGATATTCATACAATCAACCTCGGCTTTTAGAGCTTTATTTTCAGCATCAATCGTTGCTATGCTTTTTTGGCATTAATTAAAGTGTAGAGAGAGTGCTGAATAAACTGACCCAAGCTATTTTCACAAGCAGAGATAAATGAAAGAGAAATTAAGATTAAAGAATACTTTATCAAAATAAAAAAAAGAAAAAAAAGAATATTAAAATGAGTTTAATGTTACGTACCATGGATTCAAGGGCAAGAATTAGAGTGGAAAATTCATGATCTGAAAAGGAAGCTAAGATAGCTACGTTATCTGTGATTCTGCTTTGGTTTGCTCTGGTGTTCTAGAAGTTGACAAATTGAGTTGTGAAAGATAATAATTCTTGAGCTATGCTACTATTATAATTTGTGCTGGGGGTTGCTTCAGGATGAGCAAATACAGCAGAGATATGATTGATATGCTTATCAGGATTTTGTTGTACATGATCAACTCTTTCAGTAGGAGTGTTATTAATATGCCAATGAAGAGGTGCTTGATGAGGGATCTGATTTTGCAAAATGGTCTAGTTTCATCGTTAGAGATAGGGGTAGCAGGAAGAGAAGCCTCTACAGATGTTGGAGTATCATTGACTTTATTAGATTCTTCGATGTTATCAATAACTATTCATGGAACATTTAGGGTAGAAGATTCTGTGAGGTAGTCTGCATGAGGCAGATGATCATTCTCGCTAGATGTAGTCTTGTTTGAAGCATCAATATCTGTTGCTTTCTCAGGACATGCAGTTTTTTTAGCATGATGGATCTGTGAAATGTTGGGATCGGGATTGCATCCAGTGAGGAGAGGATTATGCATTCTAATGGCACAATCAAGAGATCTAATTGTTAAAGGGCAAGCATCCAAAACTTGGTCCAAATCCTGATCAACTAGAGGAGAGGATAAAGAGTCACTATTTGTCTCTCTTCTCTTTTGTGTTCTAATGAAAGGGATCTGTGATGAACCAGACGAGCTACTCTGTGACTGAACTTCTAGAATCAACAATATTCTTGTTTCCCTTACGTTCTGAGGATTACTGGCTATATTTTTTTGTCTTTCTGATAGAGTTGCTTCTCTTGTAGAATTTAGCAAATTAATATTTGCATACAAAGTACACTGGCACTTAAATCAAGAAGAAAAAATTCTAAAGAAGGAAAAAGTCCATATATACTTATTGTTAAGAAGTCTAAGATTCTTGTCATTTGCAGGACTTATAAATGCCAAACTAAGGATCCTTTCATTGAAAGGCTTCTCAGAAAGTTCGAGGACCCCTAGATGAGCCTTCAATGCTCCAATATGACTGTTTGAAACAAACTCTTGCCTATGTTTATGATTGAAAGGACGTATTAGAGTTTGAGCTGGGAATAATATCTGGAGTTCAGGGACTCCAACGCCGAGATGAACCTTCAAAAATTTATCATTAAAATTCTTTATTAGAAGTGGGGTACTTCTTGAAGAATTTCTCCCTCTGTTTGAGCATGAAAAATCCACTGCTTTCGCTTCGCGTAGCAAAACACACAGTGAAATAATACCTAAACAATTTCAAATAACAAGGTACTCGAGCTCGTGTGCAAATCATAATGAACCCTATGATCATTCTGACCATATTAGGGCTTAGTTGCCATAATGGGATTGACTAGAACTTCAGGATATCCAGTATTAATGGATGTAGAGGGAATCGAATACTTGCCTTTAATCCAATCTCCATCATATATATATCTGTGGTCCTGGCACACTGTCTATTAAAAATGAAGAAGTTGGAGGAATTGCCAATGAATAATCTCTTGGAAGATGACATAAAGTGACATATTCCTGCAGTTTTGTGAAAGGAATGATGTAGTTACTGAAAGCCACACAGAAACCCTCTTTAACATACTTTTCGAAATCGGTATATTGATTCTCCGTAATCTCGGGGGAGGAAGATACTCATGTGTTTCAAAATTTTGTATATTAAGAGTGCTGTGAGTTCCACAAATTCTTCGTGTTGCGATCTGAGTGAAGGGAATCTAGAAAGAGAAAGGTTTTTGAAGTTTTTGCTAATGACAGCTGCCGCAAGGTAGAAAGAAAAGGGAGCTTGGAAGAATTCAATATAAATGGATTTTTTCAATCAACCTGATTTTTGTAAGCATTTCAAATTGATGGATATCTTGTAAAAAATAAGCCGACAAACATGAATATGGAACCCTAAGCATTGATAAGTTAAATCCGAATGCATTCAGAATTTTTGGCATTTCTTTAGCTAATGCTAGTGTTAGGATGATTTTGTCACTGTTGCGGAGTTTGATGTGATGGACATTAATTTTATCAGAAAAGAAAAGTTTTTACTGAGGTCAATTTGAATTGAACTTACCCATTGCAAAAATCAGTCCAATTGAGTTGAGTATATTTATATCGGTAAGGTATTAAACGAATTGAGGAGATAATTGGAGAAATAAAAATGTATTTACTGTGTGATGAAGACCCATGTCCAAAAATACCAAGTGGACCTATCACAAAATCAGGGCTTCAAAGTTAAGATAAGCATTGATGATCTTCATTCAAGGAAGAGAAGAATTCATTGATTTTGAGGCCATTTT
>JAWZTD010000109.1:5507349-5518522 GCA_035221335.1 Echites panduratus
ACTAATTGAATATGTAATGAAAAGTTTGAAACTTTTTTTTTTTATTTTGAATCTTTGATTCAATCTTCTCTGAAGGTGCCAAAGAAGAAAAATCCGAAAGCTCTTTTTGTTTGTGGCGATAATACCAAAATCTCAAGTCGGCTCAGCCGTCTTTATGTTGATCCGTACAGGCCTCTTGATTCCTCTCTTTTCCAATTTATTCCTCTCTTTTCCTATTTATTTGTTATTTGGTTTTATGTATAATAATATGGCTTTTACTATTTCTTATTATATTGATAGGAATTCTCTTGTTAAGAAAACTATAAATATTAATTGATTAAAAAACCTCAGATTCATACTAGAACCACGATGATGCCATAAAAAAATACTAAGTTAAGTTAAGGATTCCCTGAGTAAGAACCTTTGGACCATCACTTATTCCATGAATATATAGACTGACTCAAAATTCAAAGAAATTTTCTTTTTTTGGTCAAAATCGAAAGATTTTTCTTCTATTTCGAGGTGATGACATTAGGATAGAAGTTTTCTCTTATCAGCTCCTTCAGTAGTGACAAAGCCTAACTATAATTGTCTTCACGCTCTGTAGTCATATATTCATAAGCCACTAAAAATGTCAAATCAATTGATGTAACACCAACAACCTCAAACAAATTGAGACCGAACATATTTGTCTTGTATGTGAAGTCCATAAGCAACACCTCATAAAAAGTATGCAACAATGCAACGCTAGTGGGGTGGGCAAAGAACAAGTCTCGAACTTCATCAGTGTCTCATCACTCCTGTGCCACTCGTAGTATCCATTCTCACTGATCTTATTGATCAATTACTGCATTTGGTTACTCCCGCCCCTCTACTTCATACTATTTTTACCTCGAGCTTTATATATTGTCCTCATAATGGATGTGTTGGAAGGATCACGATGTTTTAATGATGATAAGATGTCCTTTGACTGTGCCAAAGAGGCCTACATCTCAGCAACAATAGCCTCCTCGTAGGGTTGTAGGCAGCCAACAAATGAATTCCCTTCCCATTATTGCAGTTCAAGATGATTATGTGTGCGACATCTCACCTCCAAAACCCACACCGATAGCGAAAATGGGCATTCACATTTCTTTGTCCCAACATTCTTATTCTTGATCTTACATGTGTCATTGAGTTTAGATTCATCTGCTTCTACCTTCTTTGTTTTATTGTATTTTCCACCCCGCTCACATCCTAAGTATATTTGCGGATTTTTCTTTGAATTCATAGAAGTTGAATGGTACGTGACTATTACAAATCAAAATTCTTTACCCCTTTGTCTTGCCCACAATATCAAAACTTCTTTGCAATGAAAATAGTGCAATTCAATAGTGAATTAATACCAAACTTTTCCTACAACTAACAATTTAAACTAATTAATAAGGCAGATACAAAATAATTCATAAAATGTGTCGTAAAATCAACCACTATAGATAAATCTTCCAATTTATTACTTTCTTTGGTAGAAATAATGGTCTGCAAATAAATAGAAAGTGACTGTGAGATTCAGAAATAACTGTAGAACATCAAATACCTTTTGGAAAAATTATCATGAAAGTCGGCAACTTCTGGTCGACTAAGGTTCATAATTTCTGTAACACTTGGCCGACTGAGTAAAGAAATGTTAGTTGTTGGTGGCCGACTATTCTTCAATCCAGTCTTTAGAATGTGGACGAAATATTGAAATTCATTTGGTACCTACTTTCTCAATTATCTCCAAAAAATCAGCTACATCTGGCCGACTGTGTTCAAACCAAGTCGGCACTGGTTCGCTGACAATTTGTGTGAAGGAAAAATGAAACAATGGAAGTAAATGGACAAAAATAAAATAAAAACTCATCATTTTATCTTCTTTTTACCATGCAGATGCATTGTGAGCTTCCATTGTTATTCAAAATCCTTCATTTACCAAGTCTACTGCAATGTGGATTCAAAATTTTTTTTAGCAAGTTTGGTTGTATGGTATGAGGAACGAAAATGGAGCCAAGTTGCAAAACAGTATGTAGTTTTCAGTAGATTGTGTGTTTAGTAATTCATTTAGTGTTTTTTTAATTAAAGGATATTTTAGTCATTGCACAAAAAAAGGACACACAACTTAAAAGGGTTGTGTGTTCATCAAATATTAATATATGAACATCCTTTCCCAATGTATTAATAAGATAAATTAATAAATGAAAAGAGTTAAAAAAAAAAGGTAACCTACAACTTAAAGCTTGATTTTCTAGACTACAATAGTGAAAAGAAAATAATCTAGATATATAAATATTATAAATCACTAATTCAAGAACAAAATTGCATAATAGACAAAAAATAAGTACTAAAATTTGAAAAATAAAATTTCTGAGAAAAAAAATTAAAGAAATTTATGACAGGCACTTCAAAGTTGGAATTTCATATATTTGCAAAAATATTAGAAGAAAAGTGAATTTAAAATTTTTAAAAAACAATTACTGGAATGCAAAACATTGGGAAAAAAAAACCTTACGAACAAATGATATTCATGTTAAAAAAAAAAAGATTCTTGGAACTCGTTATTCTTCTCCTAATTCAAAGAATAATGTAAAAAAATGACAAAATACCCAATGGCAAAAAAAGCACTAAAAAGAGTTTAGAATAAATATCAAGAAAAGTTTAAATTTTGCAGAATACATATGAAAAGCCTAATAAAACTTAGAAACAAAAATTCCAAAAATATGAAAAACAAAAAGACAGATGAAAAATTGATGAAAAAGGAAGAGCAAAAGATGAAATCTCTAGGGTTAGAAATTGGAAAAGAATTTTTTAAAATGAACTTGCACATCTAAACTTGAGTTTCGAATTTCATAGAGTGGATAGGCAAGAATGTCTATAGATCAAAATATTAAGTAAATTTAAAACATGAAAGATTGAAAAAACATATACAAATGAAATAATAAATAAAACCAAAGCATCAAAATTTCAAAAAATAAAAAAGAAAGAGAAGAAAAATATAAAAGTAAATCACATTACCTTTCTTAAATAAGTAAATAATGACGGTAAAGAAGAGGAGTCTTCTACTTACCGTAATATTCCAATGGAAGAAGAAGCTCTTTGCGACTTTCAGATGAGAAGATGAGAAAAGAGGACATGAGGAAAAAAGAGAAGGATGAGAAAGGATTATTAGAAAGAATACTTTTTGCAAGTAGTAGTTAGAAGAACTTGAGAAAATAGAACCTTACTTATGCTTTTGGAGAAGAAAGGACAATTTGATGAGAGTTGCCTTATTAAGGATGAAGAAGGATTTTGATGTACTTTTCTACATCAATAAGGAGAAAAAAATGATAATACTACTTTTAATGACGCTTGTCTCGTTAAGAATGGTAGTGAAGAAGTAAAATAAAAAATGGTGAATTGATAAAATAACTAAAAAGGTGAATCGCACTCTCTATTTGTGGTTAACTCAATCAAACGATAAAGTTGTGAAATGTCAAAAGTATCAACACTACCAACTAACCAAACTCGTCCAACTTTTGTTTTCTTATATATAAATAAATAAATATAATAATAATGTTATGAAGTGTTATAAAGCACACCGTGCTTCAATTAAATCTTTAATGATCAATAGTTAAATCAATTATTAAAAAAAAATTCTTTTATAAAAATTATTTTTTAAAATATATTTTATAAAATAAACTTTAAAATGATAAACAATAAATTTTATTTTTTATTTTAAAAAAATAGTTAGGAAAATTAGTCATAGTGGTATTTTTTCTTGTGATCAAAATCAATTGTAATATCTCATCTTTTTATTTTTTTAACTAAATCAGTATCTATATTATTTATAAGTTGTCAAATTATATCTAGAACAGGGAAATTTTCATTAAAAAATTGAGTTTTTGTTTAAAAAGTTATTATCAAGTGATCGAAAGTATTATTTTAACAGTTCATAAATAATATAGGTACTAATTTAATTAAAAAAAAATAGGATATTATGACTAATCTGTCAAATAGTTAACTATTAACTTAAAAAATGTGAAGTAATCGCTTCGTGCTCCCACAATACTTAACCCAATGTTGCATACAGCATTCTATAGTTATGAGGAGACCGCAACCGCAGCGGTCTCTGTTCTTTCTCGTGATCCAAGTATCCAATGTCGTGTTGACCCTCTTATTTTTTTATTCATGGAATTCAATTGATGTAAAGGTACTTTTCTGTTGGATAAACACCTTTACAAATCATTGATCTCTTTGGGTGAATCATTTGTTTACACACTCAACTAAGAAATTATTTTACGTCCGCTGGATACCAGGAAATGATTCAAGTCTGAAATTGGATCTTCTCAAGGAAATTCTTATTTTGGGATTTGGGATTTCTCTTTTCACTAGGTGGGATCAGAGATGGAAACTGCAGATACAAATCCCACCTTGAGGTTAGTTGATGTTCATTGCAAATCTCTTGAACTAATAGCGCAAGGGCATTAAATTTTGTTTCTCAAATTGTTGATTATCTCTGATCCTGCTGCCACTTTTGAATAGGCAATCAGAATCTCAGTTTCTGTTCAGTTTTCCAATTTTTCATTTGTTGTTGTTTGCTATTTTTATCATATAAAGGTTTCAAGTACCGCGTCCGTCAATACTCATTACCCAACTTTTTCTGGCCCCCCCCCCTCCTTTTTTTTTCAAAATTTGTTGCTTGTTGCGAATGGTGAAAATATGGAATATGATTTATTTTGCGTTTCCCTCTTTTAATGCCTATGGTGGATTTCAGTCTAGCTTCATCAAAATTTACTTTTTAGTCATGCATTTAAAATGAAGCCGATGTGTTGGCAAGCTCAGATTTCAAGACACGATCACTTTTGGGGGTTTCTTAAATCTTGAAATCGCAAGTATGTTTAGAGAATAATATGCGGATACAAAGTAATGCCTTTAACTACATTTCCTCTCAACTGTAATTTATGCATTTAGTTTGAAGGAACTTTTGAGAATGATTTGTAATTATCTTGAGATATATGTTTCACTGCAGTTTATTAGCTGCATTCTCATATGGAATTGCTTCAATGGCAATGGTTTTCTTCAATAAGGCAGTGCTTATGCAGTATACATACACGATGACTCTCCTGACACTTCAGGTACAAACTAGCCTAGCATTCACATTGATGTATATAGTGCAATAATGGCAAAGTCATATTTATTACTACTAATATTGTTTTAATAATTTTTCTTTCCCTTGAGTAATTGACTAGGTATTGTTTTCCATGTATGAGGTGTTATCAGCAATTGGCAACTGTATTGCTCATACACTTTGGTAGAGTCATGGGATGCACAAAAGCAAGAGCATTAAATGTGGAGACAGCGAAAAAACTTGTGCTTGTTTCTTTCTTTTATAATGCAAATGTGGCATTTGCATTGGCAAGTTTGAAAGGAGTAAATATTCCAATGTATATTGCTATCAAAAGGCTTACGCCACTTGCTGTACTAATAGCTGGGTTCTTTACAGGAAAGGGGAAGCCTTCAATTCAGGTTAATGACTGTGCTTTAAGATTCGATATGAATATTGATTGAATTCTTTTTTGCATTTGTGTTGATGGGATTTCTTTGAAATGAGTCTTCTTTGAAATTTTGAAATTTCACCCAAGACTCACCAAGAGGTTCAAGTTAGTTACATTGACCTATGATTTTCAATCATCAACCTGGTGTTGGTAGACAAATCAACACTCAAACCAAAGTGATGAAAAGCCCTAGAGTAGTTGTTCAAGAACCCTAAGAGAATCTATGCAGAACACTCATGAAAAGAGCAAGTTTGATCTAAAAGGATTCATTCATTTGACAAAAACATGTTTGTCGGTTGGTTATGAAATTACAAAACAAGAGAGTATTTATAATTCTAAACCCTAAAATAAGCTAAACAATTATTAGGAATAGTAAATATACTTTAATACCCCTAACAAATAAGCTAAATAACAGGAAGAAACCAAGAAAAAGGTTTGAAAAATAAACAATTCTAGGCCAAATGTAGCTCAAAAATAAACAATTCTAGGCCAAATGTAGCTCGACCGGTGCCAGTTCTTTGCACCAGTCATAGGACCGGTGACTCACTGGTTTGGCCAACGGCGCCAGTGGAACAGGTCACTGGTTGCTTTCTTTTTGGCTTGTGTTGGCTTGAATTTGGTCATCTTGATGTGTTTTCAAGCCCTCTTCACTCTTGTTTTTGAGTCTAAATTTAAAGCAGAAATCCTTAATACATAAACCTCCAAAGAAACCTTCAAGTTCTTCCATTCTTTGAGCTATTTTCCTTAAGTCTTTCTTCATCTTTGTGTACCATTCTTCATCCTTGGAATGTTATTCTTATATTTGAAATACAAGTCTTTGAACTTGAGCTTTATTGCATAATACATATCTTCCTCTAGGCCATCGCTAGAAAGCATCTATGACTTGAAGTGCCACTCCTTGTAAACATACTTTCTTCCATGAATCTTCTCTCTTTTGAGCTCCTCCATAAATGACTTCCAAGATGGTTCTACCAATGTTAGGATTGTTTCTTGATATCCATCACAATCTTAATTTTCTTAAGACTTCCTCCATTTGGTTATACTCCTCCATTCCAAAATAGGTGTCCACAATATCCTTTTTGATTTCTTCCAAAATAAAATTCCACTGCATTGGAATAAACATGATTTCATGGACAAAATGCGTCCTTTAGCCTTAGAGTCAAGTCAAATGCATATATTATGTGATGGATGGAGAATCTGCTGTATATTTTTGACTGTTTCTGTCCTTCTGTTTCTAAGTAGTTGTTTTTTATCTGAAAATTTGGATATATATTTTGGACAGAATACCGTGGAATTGTACCATGTTTCTCTTTCACAATTTTTATTGAAGGGCCAGGTTAATTATATCATTTGTTGCTGCAGGAATATTTTCATTAACAAATGGATTAGAAATGATGGACAGTATGTTTATAAGTTCATATGAAGGTTAGGGAGGGGTGGGGGTTAAAAAAAAAAGGTTCATATGCTGGTGTCTAAAACACAATTAAATTGGTAAATTCTGATCACATCCTTATTATGATGAAGTGCAAACTTCTTTCTTCGAAAGATTTGATTCATTTCCTAATAATCTTGATGTGTGAATTTTGTTTATGTGCAAGATAAAACTAAAAAAATTGCTTTACAAAACCAATTTCGCATAAAATTTTTGTTTCTTGTTGAAGATAGAAAATGATGATCTTAGAAAGGAACTGTGTGAATTGTTCCATTTGCATTCCTTCCTGCTGGACTGGAAAGATCAATCTCTTACCATCCTTATTGTGTATTACCTAAAATTGTTATTCTTAAGGAAGTGTTAGATCACTTTACATTGCTCCATCTCCTAATATCCACCATATAGAAGAGATGGACTCAAACATCTTTGCTTCTACATTTCTAATACTAGCTTAAAGTATTTGTCGAAATTATAGAGGGACAACAAGCTTTTCGATGTTCTTGATGCAAAATGTAGTGCACCAGCGATTCAACTATATTTGATAGAAATCAATCTTTTCATGTGCTACTGTTTCATTTGTTTGTTGGTATTTTAGTGCCAACTTATTCAGCCTGAATGCTTGATGATGTAGATTGGTTACAGTGATTCCCAAGGAAAAAGAGAGCAAAAAAAGTTATAAATTGCTTTGTTTTGAAAACTGCATAGTTGGTTCCTAAACTATTTTGTTTGTTGGTGTAAGGTCTGTAAAGATTTCCTTTATATAATTTGGTCTGTCAAACTTACTTTCTGAATCCCATTTACTCCTTTCACTCCATATGGCTGTTTCCTGTGAAATGTTAAATGCAGGGTAATAATAGTTTATAAACCCCTTTCCTTGAGAAAAATCGTCTAGAATTGAGGTTCAGCTTCCCATTTAATGTGCACTTTTAACTATTAATAAGATACCATATGAATGTGATTAGTGGTGGGAACTTGTCCAACTTTAAATGAAACATACGTTTATTGGAAACTGGAGTTCAATTTTTCACATCTTAAAATAGACATGTCATGTAGGAAGTAGTATTTATTGCTTTCAGTGGATACAGAAATAAGTGATTATAATCCTGTCTTATCTTGTTTCAGGTATCTCTTTCAGTTATACTGACTGCTGCAGGTGTTATTATAGCAGCGTTAGGGGATTTTTCTTTTGATCTTTTTGGATATAACATGGCCCTTATTTCAGTGTTCTTTCAGGTCTTGTGCCATTGTCATCCAATCACTTCTATTTTCGTTATGACATTTTTTATTTTGGTTACTTGTGTTCTTATGCATATTGCTTACTATTGAACATACTTTTCATCAGACCATGTACCTTGTATTGGTGGAGAGGTCTGGCGCAGAAGACAGGCTTTCACCAATTGAAATAATGTTTTATAATGGCTTGTTATCGTTGCCATTGCTCCTATTCCTTATCACAGCTACAGGGGAGTTTCCAAATTCCTTGGGAGTATTATCAACAAAGGTCAGATGTTTACCCTTGTTTACCATATTTGGATGTAATGGGTGCATTTGCATAAAAGTTTAGTTATTATAAAATTGAGCTTTTAGCTTTTGATCCACTTTTCCAAGATAAATCTTTCAAATTTAGATATTTAAAATTGGATAGGTTAACAGATGTGAATTTTTTAAAAAGTTTAAAAGGACTCTTAAATCCTTACTGTTAGTTACAGATTAACAAAAATATCCTTAATAGTCATTAAATTTACACATTGCCAATGGCCCATTTGTCCCAAAACCTAACTAAAAAACCCAATTTGGGAGGTGGTGGTGGTGGTGGTGGTGGTGGCAGCAGCCATGTGACTTCTAGTAAACGAAGAGAGAAAAAGAGGGATATAGAACTATAGAGAGAACGATGCAATATTGGTTAGATCTGTCAGTAGAAGAGTTTTCGTAGCAAGGAAGATGAAAAGAAGGGAAAAGGAAAATCCATACAAATTTGAAGCTATTGAAGAAGATCATTTAAGATGAACTTGCTTGTTGTTGTGAGAAATGTTAGTTGCAAGGAAAAATCCAATTGTTGCCAGCAGAAGTTGTAGCGAGAAGATGAAGAAAAAAGTGAAATAGAAAGATAATTAAAGCGATATTAAAAAACAAAAAAGCTAGATTTGGTCTAGTGATAAAGCGTGTCTGCCACGAGGATGAGTTCACGAATGAAGATTAAAGGAACCAACCAAAGGATAAACAAGATAATTAAAAGAAAGTTGCAGTTGTTGTTTGATACTTCATTCTTGTTAAGTGCCCATTGATATTGCAAATCAGAAAACCAAGGAAGTTTGTTTTGATTTTTCAACCAATTTTCTCTGTTCTGAAACTGAGTGAAGTCTAACTTGGTCAACTGCTAGCCGAAAAGATTTTTAACCATTTTCTAGTTTTCAAAAAAATTGAAATTGGCTTGTCCAAATGGACCCTATATGTTTGAATGTCTAATATTTGGGTGATCTCTTTGCTATTAACTTTTATTTTTTCTGTGAGGCTGGGGTGGCATGTGGGAATGCAAATATAATATATATGTTTTAGTGAACAAACAAATTCAAAAGTTAGTGGTGGGGTAGTTTTTGTTTTTGAGTTTCTGCTGTTAGTGGTTTATGTTTCGTGAAATTGCCATGTGTGGAAAAACACAGTTAGCTTATGTATTTTATTTCTTGCTATTTTTCTAACTACATAAAGAAGAATATCAGGTGTCCCAGATGAAGTTTAAATTTGGTATTAGTTAAATTTTTGTCCCAATAACATATAACCTTATGCTCAATCTTTGAGGGCATGACTAAGATATTGGGAATTTTGGAATAGTATTCTATAAAACGACAATTGAACCTATGGAGGTTTCCCAGTGGATTTCTGAGCTGTTGGTTGCTGTTTGTTCCATTTTAATTTTTCCTCACCTGAGCTTATTTACTCAACCATTTTAGCTTTGAGGAGATACAGCTGAACATGTCTTTCATAGATGCACCATTTAAGCAAAGTTGAAATGACTTTTCCGCACTCATGAAACCCACATGTATTTAGGAAAGTAAGAACTGCTTTGCAAGAAATCTAGATATATAGTTATCAGCTTTGACAATATTTATGTACTTGGGAGAATCTGCTTCTTATGAAATTATTTTTTGAATCTGTTGATATAGTAATACAAAAGAGGTTAAATTTCCAGAACCCTTTTATGTGATTATAAGTAGACCTATGCCAATGGTAAAACCTCAAATGTGGAATATCAACTATCTTTACACAGTTGTCTCAGAGCATCTTTCTTATTTTTCTTTTAATTAAGTGATATTAAAGTTCGATTATTCAGTTATTAGCCATTTTATTTGTAAGGGAGCAGATTTTTACTTTTCTATTTAGATTTTGTGTTCTCTGGTTTGAGTTTGCAATTGTTTGGGCAATGTTGAGCCCTGGACTTCATTTCTTGTGAAGTTATATCATGTTGTGTCTTCCAAAGGATTACTCTAGACCACCCTTAATGCTGATATAGTAGAACTTGTCTATTCCTAAGTCGTGATTGTTTGTCATGGACAGAGTACTTCACTATCATTTTCGGCAATTCTTCTCCTTTCACTAGTGATGGGCATCGTTTTAAACTACACCATGTTTTGGTGTACAATAGTTAACTCTGCTTTGACAACAACTATTGTTGGAGTCCTGAAGGGAGCTGGCTCTACGGTACGCATAAGGCACAAACTTGTTCATTCAGAAATTGTTTCCTAACCTCAACAACAGATGTGAATTGTTTATCAGCAATTGTTGCTGTTGTTCAGGTCTTTGGTTTCATCTTATTGGGAGGGGTCCAAGTGCATCCATTGAATGTAACTGGATTAGTAATCAACACAGCTGGTGGGGTGTGGTATTCATGGGCAAAGTATCAGCAGAAGAGGGCCAAAATGCCCAAGTTGATGTTCGATGTGGAAGCCCGCCAAAAGTAGATTTTATGAGGTCTTGGCGGTGTGTTGAATGAAGATTCCAATAAATCGCATCAAACATTAGAACAAGCATGGTTGTATTTTTGAGTGAGAACTGGAGGATAAACCATCTTAGCCTCCAAGGTACCACTGTTCTTTTGAGGAATGACTACGATTTTTGGCCTGAAATTTATAATGGCCGCTTATGATCCTGCTCTCTTTTAACATGTTATGCAACTGGTTAGATCTTTCTTGGAAAGAATAGAATTCCTAACAAGGAT
>JAWZTD010000109.1:5518622-5537072 GCA_035221335.1 Echites panduratus
ATATATATATATAGTAATTTCTCCCTGCTGGAAACAGTGCAAGTAAGCTCAGTGCATTGCGTCAGATTTGGGAATATCTGTCTCATAGATAAAACATTATGGGAATTCCTTCCAGAATATGTGAAGAGAATGGTTTCGTTAACTTCATGTCTTGTTCAAAGAAATCTCTCAAATTGAGAGACCAACCAATTACTCTGAAACCATATTTCAAAACTGATGCCATTTTAACTTTGTGAAATGACCACATTAAGTTATAGATTAAAATACCTTTCCATGGAATAAAAGTTATAAAAAATCATTAATTCAACTTTAAAATTTTTTTATTAAATGCTTGTTGCAGCATAGTAAAATGACGAAACGCTTTGATAAATGAAAGATGACTTCTCTTTTGACACAATTTTTTTTTTTTTTTGACTAGAATGACATCTATTTTGAAAAAAAAAAATTAAAGAAATATTCATAAAAGATTGCATCCTTGATTAATAGATCTCAATAAACTCTATTAAATTATAATTTATACTAAACCATTTTCTTTTCGAGATCAAATAATGTCAATACCCAAATAACATCAATTAAATCCGAACCGGATCATTTGATCTCGGAGTAGAAAATTAGCTCGAAGTAGTTTATTTATTTATTTTTTTTTTTGTAATTTTGATTGTTGATTGTTAGGGACAGTACTGCTCAGCGGTCCTGGCACTTCCTCCAACACGTTAATAAATATTTCGCCCTTTTTTTTTTACACTTTACTCTCATTAATAATTAATTAATACTACTAACCCCTTATTCTTTTTCCTCTTTCAAGATTTCTATCATATGGTGCCCCAATTTCTGAAAGAAATTATGTGAAGATTCCGCCATACACGTGTAAACAAAAAATAGAATCTCCTTGTCCTTTCTTTCTTTCTTTCTTTCTTTCTTCTCTTGCAGGCTTCTGCAAATCGGAAATGAAAGAGGAAAAGAGGGAAAAACCCAAGGCAGTGGTGGTTGGTGGCAGCATAGCAGGCGTGTCCGCCGCCCACGCACTCCTCCGTGCAGGGTGGGATGTGGTGGTTCTGGAGAAAACAAGTAGTCCACCGAGTGGAAGTCCGACAGGTGCCGGACTTGGACTTGAGTCGTTGGCACAAAAGATTATCGGGTCATGGATAGGAGAGCCCCATCTTCTTCATAACTCCACTTTGCCACTCACTATTGATCAAGTAAGACAGTTTCTTGAAGTTTTTTTTTTTTACCTGTAATGGGGTTGATTTATCCATTTTTATTCGGGGAATAATTTCTTGAAGAGAATTGTATGGTCATCAAATTTGATGTTAGCAATTATTTTCGACTCATAGAATTGGGACTGAATTAGTCTAAAATAGGCAGCTGGAAAATACTCCGATTAGATATGATGGAAGAAACATTACCATTTCAGGGTTTTTGTTGGATGGAAGTTTCTGCTTTGCCTTTGGCGGTCTCTTCCCATTTGTTAAACCAGAATTAATATTCCAAATTCTCCTGGGAAGGAGAAGGAGACACTCAGCTAGATATTTATTTTTCAAAAGATAAATAATATATTTTTAATTTAAATTTTGTGATAAATTTCATTAACTCACATAATGTACTATTATATATTAATAATAATTCCAAAATTAATTTAAACTAATGAAAATAAGTTAGACATTTTTTGTTTTTCTTCAATTAGTCGAAAGGGGGATTACATAAATTTTGCAGGTTGAGTAAGAATTACAAGTACATAAGTCTAGAGTACATGGTTTGAAGAAATGCTACCATGTGTCTTGCTCTTTACTCTATTAATAGGATTGTGGGTTAGTATGATAACTGAGATACAATAGGTCCATATATTTTTCAAATTTACATTTTTTTTTTTTAAAGTTTGAGGCCTTAGGAAGGCTAATAGGTCCATATATTTTGGGTTGGACTGTTTTGGGCAGTAGTCCATTGGAAATTAATGGACCGGGTCAACAATTTGAAGCCACGGCCACCTAGGTTTTTCTTACAATCTGTAGATAATCACAAATTCCGATAGAAAAACATGGATCTCTTGGTTTAGATATCTTTTCGAATCTGCATTTGGTTACTTTTACGTAATAATACGGTAATTTTTTAGAAGATAAATTAAATTAACCAAAATTCATCACTTATAGTTTTATAGTCATCTTATTCTGTCGATTAGATTTAATCGTGTCATTATTTGAAGAAAAGAAATATTTTTTTCATTTAAAATTGAATATTTTTATATCTATTTTGAATCATTTATATTCTCTTTTCTTAGAAATAATTTATAAAATTCTGATATTACATTCAAAATGAATTAAAATTAATTTTTTAAAATAAAATTTATAAAAGTAATATATTCAATTTCAGACAGATAATTGAATTTATGGATAAAATAAAAAGTAATAAAATCAGAAGGGATAGTTGTCTTTTATTTTATTTTATAAATAATATGATTCATGGGCAAAAAAATTTCAATAATAGAAAGACATGAGGCTGGTCCACATGGCGTACCAATGAAGCTATGGAGTCGAACACCACCACGTATTACTCTCTTTAAGCTCCAATTTATATCCTTATCTTCTTCTCTCTCGAGTCCATCACTTTCTTAAAGAGCGGAAAGCGTAGGATTACAATGGAGCTAACCCTGGCACAGTTAAAGCAATACGACGGCAGTGATCCATCAAAGCCAATTTATGTTGCCATTAAGGGCCGTGTCTTTGATGTTACCGCTGGCAAAACCTTTTATGGGCCTGGCGGTTCTTACTGTATGTTCTCCGGAAAAGATGCCAGTCGAGCTTTGGCCAAGATGAGCAAGAATGATGAGGACGTCTGTGGCTCCCTTGATGGTCTCTCTCAGAAGGAGATGGATACCCTTAATGATTGGGAAAAGAAATTTGAGGCTAAGTATCCCGTTGTTGCCAGTCTTGCCGATTGAAATTGGGAATGGAAATGTATTCATTTTAAGCAAATAGTATGATGTACTCAATGAAATGGAATAAAAATTATAGTTGTATTAAGCAATTATAAGGAACTATGTTGTGCTCTGTATGTTTGATGACCTTTTTATTTGATTAGGTTGGTTTATGGGGTTGTAAGGGGAACTTCAGTGTTCTTGAGACATTTCTGTTTGTATAAGGTTATACATAAATGAACGGTTCCCTTTGTCCTTTAGACATACTAACTTCTCCCTCTCCTACCAGATCTGACTTATGATCCCTACCCTCCCGTGAACAGGAAGATGAAAGGGAAACCAAGAAGAATGCAGATTGTAGAATATGGGAGAAAAAATGGTAGCCAAATGAGAAATTATAACCAAAATGAACAAATATTTTAGTGCAAATGATCCACTACAATCCCTCACAAGAGGGCTCCTTGTCGGTTTGCCTCTTATTCTAGTGAAAAGAATCAGTTATTGAAAGGCACAAGAAAAATTATGGTGCCCTTTGGAATACCTTGGTGGCTTGATGGTTTAGTACATCAGATGGAGTCAATTTTCCAATGGTAGCAATTGAAGTCTTTCCAGCAAGTTGACATTGGTAGCAACATGGTTGAAGTTTTCTGGCAAAGACAAGAAGCATCTGTAAGTTGACTTGACTGATTTAATAGAGTCCATAAAGAGTTGATGGATCTGGAAGAGTTTCTGGACATCCTTGGAAGAAGAAAGGACAGAGAATGAGGGGTTCAAAAGAATCCAACTGGAATAAAATCAAAAAGAAAATAAAAATAGACGCACAAGATACAACTTCTACTATGAATAAAATTTTGTTGAGGTAACAATCTGTGTCCTCAAACATTGTTGATGATTCTGTATTGACTTTGAACTCTTCCCCTATTTAACGCAACCTCCTAGCTTATAACTCATTTTGTCTTCTGTTTGTAGAACCAGGCAACAGATCGCGAAAAGAAAATCAGCCGGATTCTAACAAGAGATGAGAACTTCAACTTTAGAGCAGCATACTGGGCTGATTTGTATAGCCTTTTGTACAATGCACTACCATCAAATATAGTTTTGTGGGGACATACCTTCCTCTCCTTCTCTGTTTCTGATGAAAAAACTTGTGTCACAGTTAGATGTAAAGTTCTTCAAAATGGTGATTATACAATTGATATAATTGGTGATCTACTTATTGCAGCTGATGGTTGTCTTTCTTCTATCCGGCAGAGCTTCATTCCAGATCTTAAGTTGAGGTATGAATAACAGTACTCTACCCCCATTTATGTATGTTACCATATAGTGAAGAAAAACGAATCTATATTTTTGTTTTTTCGTTTCTCTAAAATCATTATGCATTGTATCCTTTACATTTTGACAATCTTCTCCTTTTTGGCAGATATTCAGGTTACTGTGCATGGAGGGGTGTTCTTGATTTCTCAGATAATGAGAATTTAGAAGCTGTTATGGAACTGAAGAAGGCGTATCGAGATCTTGGGAAGTGCTTGTACTTCGATTTGGGTTCAGGAACTCATTCTGTGTTCTATGAGCTATTGAACAAAAGGATGAACTGGATCTGGTATATTAATCAACCTGAACCAGAACTAAAGGTAACCATATGCATAGACCTGAAAACTGAGAAATGGGGTTCTATGTGCTTAATAAATAAACCTGGTTATCGTTCAGATTGTTTATCCTGTAAATTGTGGCTGATGAGGGATGTGAAATTTGAGTATCAAGATCTCCTTATCAGTGGATGATTTCATATTTTTATTTTTTTTCCTTATCTTCTTAAAGCTATTGTTGCAAAACATGTGGAGTTGTTTCCCCGTCTAATGAGTGGACTAAGTGAAGGTCAAATGACAAGTAGGGATATGAGAAAACTGAAATGTTTCCTTTTCGTGTTCTTTTTACCAATTTGGTTTCTTTCATTTATAGATGTTAGAAAATCTGCACATCCTGAAGGAGTTACTATTGAGATTTATTTCCTTTTCTTTTGTAGTGGTATTGGACTAGCTTTTGTTTCTCTGAAAAATTTATGAAAAATGTAAACTGCTTTACTTGATCAGGCGTGTCCAGGAAGTCTCATATGCTTTTATTTCTAACTCAGGGAAACTCAGTTACAATGAACGTAAGCAGTCACATGATTGAGAAGATGCACAAAGAGGCTGAGAAGGTTTGGATTCCTGAATTGGTGAGAGTCATAAGAAAAACTGAGCAGCCTTTCCTAAATGTCATATATGATTGTGATCCTTTACAACAAATCTTCTGGGACAAAGTGGTTTTGATTGGAGATGCGGCACATCCCACGACTCCTCATGGTCTGAGAAGCACAAACATGTCAGTATTAGATGCTGCAGTTTTAGGCAAATGTCTTGAGAAGTGGCGAGTGGGTAGATTAGATTCAGCCCTTGAAGAGTATCAATCTATCAGGCTTCCAGTTGTTTCAAAGCAGGTCCTACATTCAAGGAAGCTGGGACGCATGAAGCAAGGTCTGAATCTTTTGAATTGCAAACCTTTTGATCCAAGAGCAGCAAGTCCAGAAGACTGTGAAGAGCTGCAGCAGAAGAATATGCCCTTTTTCACTGATGTGCCTTCAGTACTGGTTTAATGTGAAGGGCTGTTGCAATGTTCAGCAGATGGAGCATCTCATAATCTGGAAAACTTAGCCCTTTGTAGCTTCTGTGGATTTCCTTCACCTGGGAGAACTACCATGGAAATAAGGTTGGTGTCACAGGTATCAGGAAGACGCAATATTCCAGCTTCTATAACAACAGTAAAGGGCAGTACCGTTGTTTTATTTATTCAGTTGGAAGATAATTTCGCTGTTGTATTTGAAGTTTAATAATCATAACTTGTCATATTAGATTGGAGTTGTCGTATCCTTTTTGCCCGTGGCTTGCGATGGAAATTGGCCGTGTGACCTATAAGGCCGTGGTCTATTTAGGTATAAAACCAAACTAAAGCATTTTTGGCCTATTTAATGTTAAAGACGAGGCCTAGGCCTTGAGCGGCACATCATAGGTAGGCTGTTTTTTTTTTCTTTTTTCGCTTTTTAAATCTTTTAAAATGTTATCACGAATAATGGAACTCTTCTATTAAATTTTTAATGATCAAAATTGACAAAAAAAAAAATTTTTTAAAGAAAAATTAAATTCTTTTATAAAATTTTTTTAAAGAAATATTTTATAAAAATAAATTCTAATGGTACTTGATTAATTTTTATTATTTTTTATAAAAATGACATTTGATCGTTACTGTTAAAAATTTAATTGGAGCTCAAATTGTTCATGATAGCATTTCTATTAAATATATATATATATATATAAACATATTAGTATCTCGCACATGGTAGCAAGTGAGACAATTTGAAACCTACAAATTTCACTCTCTCGCTACAATTGAGCTGTGCAACAGATCGGAACACGTCTAATCAGTTGCCCTCCTCTACTGCCACCACCAAAGTTCAATCAGCGCTCAACCCGAATCGATGCAGTTTAAACATTGAGAAGATTGAGAAGGCGGGTTTTTAGTGGGTGAGTTTTCTTTCGTGTCTGTTTTCTGTTATAGATATCTTAATCTCTTCTGAAAGTTTATTTAATAGATTTGATGGTTGTATTAAGCTAGGATGGTGTTTGTGGTGAAGAATAGCATGGAGATTTGTTTGAAAATTGTTTTGTCTTTGAGATTTGTTTGATAGGTGTCTTTGAGATTTTCCTTTTTAGTTCTTGGCTTTTGTATGACAATATGGTTTGTTCAATTAGGGCTAATTCCATCTAGTATCCTTTACAAAGAAGACCCATGGAATATTTATCCTCCACCAACTAATCAAAATCATGCACAAGCATATCTGTCTCACCTTTTTTTTTCTTGCATTAATCTTGTAGTATAGACCAATGTTTTTAGAATCGAATCTGTTATCAAACAAAAAAAGATGCTGGTTAACGATTCCATTGTCTCATTGATCTTTGATTCACAGGACTTAAATTTACCTGGAATAATAAAAGGGAGGGCAGGAGCAAAGAACATTCAATCCAAGCTTGATAGAGACATTGTCAATGGAGAGCAAAACACGTTGTTCCCTGAAGCCATGATCACGCACCTCAATCCCTTAAAATCTGATCATGGCCCTCTTCTAATTCATATTAATCCATAGATACCAAATGTACTAAGAATTTCCGGTTTGAAGGCATATGGACCAGAGATCATTTACTTGCTCTAGTGATTGAAAAGACAGTACCAACGCTGGGGACCACTTGGGAACATTCAACTAATAACGAAAATGCCACCGACGGGCTATAAATAGAGGACCCTCTAGTAAGAACCATTTAAGTCATCTTCGTCATGCTTTTCTTGCTCTAAAACTTCATTAAGCTCTCTTGCTAAACTCTTCTGACTTGACCGTCGGAGCATTTTCTGGGAGATTCTACTTGGTTTGTATTTTGCAAGCTAAGAATACTCATTCTTCAACTACCATTTTAAGCTCATTTGAATCTCAGACATTTTTTGCATCATCAGATTTGTTTCTTTACCAGGAAATGTTTTTGGCCATCTTTCAGAGCAATATCTTCTCTCATTTTCGAACTCATATTTCAGAAAATTTGTTCTTCCTTTTCCTCAACCTTCTAAGTCAAAAACAACAAAAGAGAAATCTGGAAAAGGTAAAGAATCAAGAAAAGAGCAGTCGAGTCTCTTACCTCTAACTCTTTGTGAGGATCCACAAATCTGGATCCCGATGAAACAACCCATCACCCTGGAGACTGTCCATAGGAAGGAAACGAACTCTCTTGCCAAGAATTGGGCTAAGTAAAGGCTGGGACAGTCCAGAGAGGGACCTTTAAGAGCCAAAAACTTTCGTAATACCCTCAACTTTAACAGGATGCTTACCGAAGGACTTCTATCCAAAAATATGTCCAAAATCAAAAATTGCAAAAAGAGCTATTCCTAGAGCAAGAAAAGAACCAGGTAATGATGGAATGGGATAAACTTAGCAAAAAAAAATGGTCATGATAGGCCACATCCTGCCACCATCGGTCTTGATACCCTCACTATCAGTAGACCAGTCGAGAGATAATCTCTATCGAAGGGAAACACATCACGAGAGCTGTGATAATCCGAATTTGTCAGACAAGATTAGAGAAATACCCAAGCCCGAGGTAAGCTGGATTCAAATAAGCATTACACAATCCCACGGGTAACTAGGTAGGAGAATCTAGAAATCCTGCCAACCGAGATAAGAGCATGAAAAAGAAAGATTATGAAAAATCTTATACCTTGCGGCCTAAAAGGGAGAGGAACTAGGAGAGGAGAAGGTTACAGAGTAGGTCAAGATCTCTCAAAAAGGGACCAATCACTAAACCCCCCTTTTGCAAGAGAGATAAAGGAAGCTCCCCAAATCCTGGCTTCAAGCTCCCCACAATACTACTATACAAGGGGAAAGGCAAGGACCAAGACCACCTTTGTAGGTACAAGCACCCAATTGGGTTTATAACAAAAGATGAGGCCGTAAAGTGCAAAGCCTTTTCCAGTACATTAGGAGATAAGGGCACCACTTGGTTCACCAATTTGAAGCCAAAGTCAATTAGTAGCTGATCATCTTTGGGAAGAAAGTTTCTGGCTAGGTTTAGAATCTCTGGAGCATTAGCAAAAATCATGGAGATTTGTTCAATATCAAACAACACCCTGAAGAAAGCCTAGAGACCTACATTAAAGAATTCAAAAAAATCTATGACGACATTGATATAGTAACCATGGAGAAGGCTCTACACTCCTTCATACATGGAACCTCGTTAACCTATCTCAAGACTGAGTTCCACATAAGGCCATCTAAGTCGATTGCCGAGATGTTCGAGGTGGCAAAAAAGTTTGCTGCTTCCCAAGAAGAAGTCATTTGGAGGATTGCGAGATGAGAAAGTAAAAACTTGCAGGCGCGATGGTAAGCAATAACCATTGAATCCAAGGCAACCTAAAAAAAACCTTTTCAAGTCAAACTTGGAAAATCAAATGTAAGGCAATCTCCCCTAAAGTGATAGAAGCTCATCAATATTATCCAAGAGTTTGCCGATAGGATCCAAGAACTAGCCAACATGATCAAAGATCTCGACGACAAGATCGAAAAGCTAGCAAACAAGATCGATGAGCTCTGCAACAGGATCAAAGAGCTTGTCGACAGGATAAGAGCTCGCCGACAAGATCAAAGGGCTTGCCTACAAGACCCAAAGATTACAATTATCTCTCGGCGAGTTCCACTGAAGAACCTTCAGAATTTTCTCTCAGCAAGCAGAGGTCATTCGTTGAAAATCAACAAAACTTCAAGTTAAACTTGTAGTACTAGGCTAGGTTTTCAATCAGGCCACAGGTTATGGCTAAGGCAGGAACCAAGAAATCGCAAGCAACGATTATTCGTTGTGATTCAATAAAACTTCAAGTTAAACTTGGAATGCTCAACTAGTCCAGAGGATTCAACCAGGGCAAAGGTTTAGGTTAGGTAGGAACCAAGCAATGATCATTCATTGTGGATCAACAAAACCTTCAAATAAAACTTGAAAATGCTTAGCTAGGCCAGAGTACCCTACCAAGACAAGAGGATTCGCCTAAGCAAGATAGTTCTGCTAGGTCAAGGAATTAGGAAGTCATCACACAAGATGGGGAATCAAGCGAAAAAAAGGTTTATGTTGCATCCCACGGGTTACCTATGAGATGCACCAGGGAGCTACTGAAGGGAACAGGTAAACGGGCCTCCAATTTCTAAGGTCCATAATTCAGGGGGTTGTCAAATGATCCTGGCCCACCAGGGCTACCAATATGGGATTATCACAAAACCCATCATGGAATGAATTAGAATTGTACAATTCTACGTTGGAACATAAGATGGAAATCCTTCCTAAGTCCATAGAGTAAAACTTTATCAGGCGTTAGCCACGGTTAGGTAGCTATCTCACCAAAGCCGCGAGATGTAAATTGGACACGCCTCATGGATATTCTCCACATGCTACCTTCACTCAATAACTGTCAGTCCGTACCCGTTTAATGAAGTAAGTACAAAGGACGATTTGATAGTTAACAAGATTAAAATCGCTATCGTATTTACCTGAAATAATTAGGTACCTATTCAGTAGTACTGGAAAGACCCTACCAACTCTGGGAACCATTTGGGGACATTCCCTAATAACGAAAATTCCACCGACAAGCTATAAATAGAGGACCTTCTACTAAGAACCACTTAAGTTATCTTCTTCATGCTTTCTTGCTCTGAAACTTCATTTAGCTCCCTTGCAAAACTCTTCCAACTTGACCGTCAGATCATTTTTCCGGAGAGAGTCTATTAGGTTTGTATTTTGCAAGATAAGAATAGTCATTCTTCAATTCTCATTTTCGGCCTATTCAAATCTCAGACAATTTTTGCATCATCACATATCTAATGAAATGTACGTATAGAAATTTTTAGGGCTTCTTATCCATTTGTTAATTTTCCCTCTTCATTTGTTTTTAGATAATTACTATTTACTTGTAAAATATATATTTGACTCTTATACCTATTCTTGAATTTCATTTTGTTGAATAAATTGACGGGTAACATCGCATGGGAAACCCATTGCAAATATCTTCTGTGAATCACATCTCACTCGTTTGCAGATCACTTGAGAAATCAATTGATTTTTACACCAATGTTCTTGGATTCGTTCCCGTTAGGAGGCCTGGATCATTCGATTTTGACGGAGCATGGTTAACATTTATATATATATATATGATGAATATAAAAAAAAGATGAAGTCTCATTTCAAACCCTTAATTTCATTTTCATCTTCTTTAATTTTTGCAGGCCGTTCGGCTATGGAATTGGAATTCATCTGCTGCAATCAGAAAAACCCAATAACATGCCAGAGAAAACTGAAATCAACCCTAGAGACAATCATATTTCTTTCCAGGTAATAATCTCTTTAATTTGGCATACAAAATTCACCTGTTCAAAAAAAAGGTGCAATTTCTAACATGGACAGTTCAATCCTGTTTTTTATTCATATTACATCACGTCAGTTGAGCATTACATTTATTTATTTATTTATTTAATGGGTTGAACTTATTATGGACATCTATGACCTACGCTACGCGTGAACCTGATGTAATTTGGCTTAAGAAATTATCCGTCCTCTATGTATATTGTGGTCAGTGTGAAAGTATGGGTGCAGTGGAAGAGAAGCTGACAGAAATAAGGATCAAGTATGCGAGGCAGAAGGTAGAAGAAGGAGGTGTTTTTGTGGATCAATTGTTCTTCCATGATCCAGATGGATTTATGATTGAGATATGCAACTGCAATAACCTACCGGTGATTCCGCTAGCGGGGGAGATGATTAGGTCGTGCTCAAGGGTGAATCTGCAGATGATTCAAAACCAGCAGCTAAATCATGTTCCTGTTTAAGCTGCATTCCATGCATAGATAAGGAGGAACTGACATACAAAATATAGCCTTACAGAACAGTGTAAAATTAAAAAACTAGATGGTCTGTCTGCTTGTTTTGCCTAAATTAAAAAACAAGCACTTATTTTGATTTAATTAGCACTTAATTGAAAAAAAAAACAAAATTTTAATTATTTTTGAAACTACAATTTGATTATAATAAGACAGAATTTGAGAATAGTGTGTGTATATTTATTGTTTGACAGGCATTTTGTTTGTTAGGCTCTCTTTTTCAATAGACAATGTGGAAGAAATTAAAGATGAACAAAGAGTGTAGAGATCTTTATTAGCACACCATCTGCCAAATGATTTTCAAATTATGGGGAGCAACTTATGTCATTGCCATGGTTTAGAGAAAAAGAACCTTCAAATAAAAAGGTTGAAGATCTTCTATACTCCCCATGTTACACCAATATTCATGTAAAAATTTTATTATTGATGTACTTTGAAATGTAACACAAAATGTGTACTAAATTTTTTAGACCCAAGGAAAGAAACTGAGTTTTTTTTTTTTTTATAGTGATTAATTTTTAATAGAACTTATGATATTAGATTAGTCACAACAATTAAATTTAGAATGATAAAAATTCATAATTATTTGCCTTTTTTTTCGAAAAAAGAAAAGAGAAAGAAATATAATTAGAGTTGTCAATTGGGGTCAACCCATCCCCAATCCAAAGACCTAAAATTTTAGGATTGGGTTGAAATAGTCCCCGACTCATTTCATTAAAGACTTAGCCCAATATATTTAACTTTTGTAAAAGTTAATGATCGAGTAAGGTCAATCTTTCAATATTCTTTATGTTCAAAGAAAAAATGAAGTCAAGATATCTATATTTGATACTGTGAAAGTCATTTGAGATTGAATATCATATTTTGACTTTGATAAATTTTAATTATTGAAAGAGTTTGACTAAGTTTATTTTAAATCTAACAAGATTAATTAATTTAGAAAATGAAATTTTTTTTCTTAATAATTCAAAATGAAAATAAAAATATTCAATCGACAAATATAGTCACAACAAGTAAAATTATAAAATTATCCTAGTAAATTACAAAAAAAAAAAAAAAAAAACCCTTTGTTTTAGCTTTCTATCTCAAATCAACTCTCAAGTGCCGGGTCAAAAACTCCTGCATCAAATTGGGTAGACAATCCCAGCCCACCACACAAAACTTATGGAGTTGGAGGCCGGAGAGGTCAACCTCGAACACAAGTAATTTTATTCTATTATTATAGTTTTTTCCATAATAAAATAATTTTGGAGCCACTTTTTGAATAAAATAAAAGAGCACAAATTAAAAAATTATCAAAACTATACTGCATCTCTATAATTACTCCTTCTAGACAAAAACTAAAGATTTTTTTTAACTATTTCAAAATATATTAAAGATATAAAAAATAATGCATTGATTAAGTTAAATTATTAAAATATCTTCTCATTAAATTACTTGAAAAAATTAGTGTAAGAAAAAATCATAAAGATAAAAATAAAAATAAAAAATCATAAAATTTTATAAAATGATATGTATTATAAAATAAATGTGAAGAGTGATCATCATACACCTTAGGAGAGGTTTCAAAAATTATCCGTGTCTATCTACAGAGTTACTGGTGCCGTGTAGATAAAGGGACGAAAGAAAATGGCCACGACGGTTGCATCAGCGGCAGCAAGATCAGCGATATCAATCACTCGGCAGTCTGTATCGGCGGGGTTGAAGGTGAAGTGGAACTTCAGATCAAGAGTTTCTTCTTCACTGCATTCTTCTTCCTCGTCTTCAATTTCAAGAAAACTTGTACTTTATTCGAAGCCCGGGTGCTGTTTGTGCGATGGCCTCAAAGAAAAGCTGGAAGCTGCTTTTGCACTCTCCGGGCCTCATTCCATTCACGATGTTGAATTACAGATAAGGGATATTACCACGAATCCAGAATGGGAGAAGGCCTTCCAGTACGAGATACCTGTATTGGCCAGAGTTCGTTCTGATGGAACTGAAGAGATACTTCCTAGATTGTCCCCACGTCTAGGAGTTGAACTTGTACAAAAGAAGATATCAGCTGCACTGAGTGAGTAGTTTATTGCAGCATTTTGGCCGCTAATGATGATTGCATGAATCGATCTTGTGGGAAATTATCTGATTTCTGTTTTGCCCTTTAGGAAAATAAAGTATCATCTGTGATTTTGAACATATGGAGCTAGATTTTGTAGTGTTTTAACTGTACTTCATGTTCATTAATGTTTAATGTTTATCAGTAATTTGTAATGGAATGTTTGAGAAAGATGCTACCAAAAATTGTCTTTTTAAACATCTTGTTTAGTATATTTTCTTTATATGCCATTAAGCAAAGAATCTGTAGATTCAAGAAGTAAATTAATTGATTCACTTTCACCATGAGAAACTCCTAAGAAACATCCTTCAACTGCCATCATTTTCTGAAGAGACAAAACCACTTTGCATGATACATAGTCAAGGAATCCAATCAAGAATTCTACTAATCTTTGACACTTTACCAGTAGCAAAGTTTGAACACAAGTAAAGACTTCCAAACTTACTCTTTACTCCCGAAGCTCCACTTGATCAGATGAAACTTTGTCGTATAAATTTAAAATCATGATCCGATCTTTAGATTACTTAAACAACACCACATTTTATAAGAGATACAATATGTAAAGTCTAGAGACTTTAATTATCGGTGCCAAAGTCTCAATACAAACAGAGACAAGTAAACATCGAGAATTACATAGATGACATATTATTTAGGTCTCACAAATCCCACATACATAAAAGGAAAACACACACACAGAAGATCTAAACAATGATCTCCGTTGCTTTCAGAAACAGATCGAACAATACTGCAATGCCTCTGAGCCCTCACATAGAGAGAAAGGTCTTTTCCCCGGTTTTCCCCTGTAATAATAATTATTTGATAAGAGGAACCCACCAAAAACGAAGAACTAAAAACAAATTTTGAACTGCAGAGGAGAAAGGTTTCTATGAAAATGTAACCAAAAAATAAAAAGACAGTACCTCAACCAGTTTGTCGGTAGCAACTGGTTTCCTAATTGAAGTGGCGAAGCGGGGAAAGCGAGATACTTTCCTTTGGTTGTTCTTCTTAGTTTTCCAACATTTGCAGCTGTCACTAGAATTTCGAGAAGTGCAGAATTAAGCAACAATTAATATGAAGGGAATTAAGGAAAAGAGCTACTCGAATTAGCACTACAATTTTTCATTCAAAATTATTACGAGAAAGAGAAAAGAGATAGATGTTGGAACTGGAATCAATTATATTTTCCATACCGGAGTCTGAGAAAGAAACCAAATCTGGTTTTGATGCCTTTGAGACTGACCTCTCCGGTATCATCATCAAGATAGCCAAGGAGTTTTGCGTACAGAACAATTTGAAAAGGGAGCAAAGAAATCCCAGTGTAAATTCCATCCATGAAAATCATGATGAACGTTGGATTTTCATCCTGCACATGGCTCCCATGATTCTTTTCATAACATAACAAGTTCTTGATCTTTACTTGTTTTATTTCGCCCGGTTCGATTCTGATGATCTTTCTGAAGCGGTCTGGTCGAGCTGGAGGGATAAAAACTCTGATTTCCATGTCTACTTTTGATCTATTCTCAAGGGTTGTAATCTTGGCACCCATTAGGCATTTGCAGCAGAAACCTACACACAAAAAGAGTGAAGTTCTTTTTCTTTGGAAAGATGGTTGAATTCTTGGAGTCACTTTGATATTATTTAATTTTGGGAGATGTTGATTGAAATCATTAAATATTGAAATGATAGTGTAATTTATCTTCAGAGCTATAGTAGCTGTTTGCTTTAATCAGTGATTTTCCACGAAGTTTAGTTGAAAATTCCATTCTCCTTTTTGAGACAATGGAAGAAATTGAAAGTGACTTCTAAGGTGACAGCATCTGCAAGTGAAATCAATGAATTGAACGATTGGTATTTTTGTTCTACAAATAATTTCTATTTACAAATCTCATCCAAAATTTATTATTTTTTTTATTTGGTCTGCTAACTTTCTAATTTTGCTATAATTAATCCTTTTGATCAAAAATTAAGTTTTTTTTTAATATTTCTCTACCCATAGATTGAAATTTTCTTAAATTTTGTGTTATTTTTTAATTATGTTTTTAGACTCAAAATTTCTTAATCTATCAAGTTAAAAAATCAAACTTTTTATGAGTTACATATTTCATCCTTATTAAATCTTTAATGGCTAAAGTTTTTTAATCTTTGATCCTTAAATTATTTTATAAATAGCTTATTTAATCCTTTTTATTAAAAAATATTTTTTATTTTCAGTTAAAATAAAAACACTTATTCCTTCAAAATATCAGATTTTTCATAAGGAATGAAAAATCTATTTTTGATTGATATTTTGACGAAAAAAATCATCATATTTTGCCCATTATTTAGAAAATCATATAAACTTCAAATGAATTGAAATTTTTTGTATTTTTGTTATACTTATAGTTCCATTTATTATTTATGGCTAAATTCCAATCATTTTTCATCCCTATAAGTCTTTCAAAGATAATCGTTATACACCCATCACCATATCGCCACCACCTGAATTTTCTCAAACTCAAATAAATAAATAAAATTAAATAGAAGGCTCTCAAACCCAATCAAACCCTTTTTTTTTCTTCATTTAAATGTTATTTTAAAAATAATTAAGTGTTTTCCTCAAAAATAAAATTTTTAAAAAACTAAACAAAGCTTACATAACAAGACTTCTTGGACATGAAAAGCAAACTGGAAGAAACCTTAGGAGGCTTTTTCCCCTTTTTCAAAATAAAGGAGGCTTAATCATTACATATAATTGAATTTTTCAAACCTGACCAAACCTTTCCATAACATCGCATTTTTCTCAATAGTCCCATTTGAATTCTTTTTTTTTTTCCATGGAATATTTTTACTTTTGTTCAAAATCTTTTTTTTTAATTTTTCATCATTTTTTTTAATAACTGTGATTACATCTATTTATTTTAATTTTTAAAAATAAAATTTTTTATTTTTATATCTAATAATATATTATTTTTAATAAAATTCTTTTTAAATATAATTTCATATTTGACATATTTATAATTTTTAAAATTTATTATTAGATATAAAGAGGTTAAGATTAGAAATAAAATAAAATACATGAGTAAAAAAAATAAAATAACAAAAAATATTAAACATAAAAATAAAATAAAAATTGAAAGAAATAATTATTGTAATAAAAATAATTATTATAGATTAAAGAAAGAAAGATTAATAAATTTAGTTCTCAAAAAATTTTGATGTCTATATTACTAAAAAGATTTTCTGTCTTCTTAAAATATTTTTAAATTACGATCCCTTTTTTTTTTAATTATTTCAAATTGTGAGGAAAAATTTTTTACTTTTAAGAATTCAATTTCAAAATAAACAACGAAAAAGATAAAAAGGAAAAAGTTCACATAAAAATTTATGAAATTCCAAAACATATTTCATGTCATTTTTATCAATTATATAAAAAATATATAAAAGGTGGTGGAAAAAAAACTAGAATAAATAAATATAGACAAAGTCACAAAAAGTGTTGGGTGATAAAAATATTTTTCAAAAAAATTGGATTATAGTTATAAAAACAAAAAAAGTGGAGACCAAATATCCCGATCTTTCTTTTTCCATTATAGAACACTTTAGTTAAACACCACCAGCAGATACTGGGAAATGGTATGAAAACCCAACCAAAATGTTCAAAATTAAAGGCTACCATAGAGACTAGGGATTTCTGCTGAATGAATTGAATCCTTCAAACAACTCATATTAACCAACCAAAGTAGAAGAACAAAAAATATCCACATAATAATTTCAGTGAAACTGAAAATAGCATCTAATCTACGCACAGCCAGTTTCCGATAACAGGCATTCATATGAATAAGAAAATTCCTAAAACAAGAAAGTATAATAATTCAAGACAAGAATAGAACTGATGAGGGAGTATTGAGTAGGAGAGATCTTGAAATTGATGAACCCAGTTCAAATCCAAATCCCCAAAGAAACTTGTCATCTCCGTTCATCTCCCCATGGTAGCCAAGGACAAATGCGCAGTTAAAACTTAAGTAGAAAGAATCTAACAGTTATTTTTTCCCTATAAAGAGCGAGATATATTTGATTTCTTCTCTCTTACAGTGGGTGCGCAAAACTCCTTGGCTACGGCGGAAGAGACAAAAACGGTGAAGATGAGAAGAGTCCGGGTTGATGTGAAATGGGTTCAGCAGAATCAGAATCTCACTCTCCGGCGTGCATCGCATCGAGCTCCTTCACGGCGATTCTAGATTTATAGCACAACTGAAGAACAACTCCTTTAGGGTTCGAAAAAAATATATTGGACCCAAATGGGCCAAACGAGAATCAGCGCACAATGTAGTAGAGGAGCCCAAAAGCTTTCGGCCTCAAGCCAATCCATCGAATTGATATGTTTTACAAGAATAGGGTATTTGAGAAAATCATTTGTTTTTTGGGTTCATGCAGGAGGATTAAAAAATTTAGTTACTGTTTTAACATGAGTCAGGTAACTGGAAATTAGGTACTGTTTTAACATTATTTTCTCCCAATCAAAACGGCCTATATGTTCTTCTAAATAAGTGACTTAATTGTTTAGCCTAACTCCTTATGACAGAATGATTTTATTTCTTCATCCACTTAGTTAACTCAATAATTAATCTAGGGTAATGGTTCTTTCTAGTAGAATGATAAGTATGAAGGTTTTAAGTTTGAATCTTATTAATATAATTTTAGGTTGGATTATATGCTTATCCAAAAGTTTCTATGGGCTTAAAAAAAAAAGAGTTAGGTTGATCTCTTTTAGACTAAGAACTCTATTCAAGGAATAAATTTAATTTCTCTAACTGCTTAAACTTTTGAAACAAATAGAAACTTAACAAACCCATTTACCAATGTAGACCAAATCAGTCTCTTAATAGTTTGTTATGTACACTTCATGTTTTTCCCAACGAAAAATTCAAATAAATTAGGTTATCGTGGAATAGTTAACTTTGTCATGTGTACAACCCT